>PVIR01007784.1:55000-59477 GCA_004026965.1 Petromus typicus | reverse complement strand
GTTCTGGTATTCAGAGGAGTGAGGAAAGTGATTGAAGGATGCAGATTTTATAAATTCCAGGCACTTTTTCAGTAACCATTTTTTAATCTTTCCATCATTTACAAAATAATTAATTCATTCCCACATTTCCACTTTTTTTAGAGTGTAAAATTAGTACTCTCATAGAAAATAAAAGATAAGTCAAAGTACCTATAAAATATCTTATTCTAAGACCAATTCTGAGGTCTAGAACTCATACTTTATGAGTCAAACAACTCAATGATACAGCTTGCATGTCTAAAGTACTGCCATCTTTAGACCTCAGGAGGACCCGTCTGCTGCCAGAGAGCTGGGTGGGCTTTACCTCTACATGAAGATTAATACATTCAATTACAAAGGCCAAAATCTCTGACTCATTGCCCTCAAGTGAAAGCACAGATTTGAGACTTTTAAGTACTTAATCTGTACCATGTAATGAGATTTAGGGGTATATCACAAGGTGAAAAGAGAAGTTCATTTGTTCATTTCACATACAGTCCAAAAATAAAACCATCAAGTCTAAGTGTGACTGTGCACTTCTACATTGTTCAACTCTCTCTCTCTCTCTCTCTCTCTCTCTCTCTCTCTCTCTCTCTCCCATCTCTTTTACTGTCTTTTGTTCTTGAAATGGAAAAATCCTATATCTTGCCTTGCAGGCATCAAATTCTACATCCCAGCCAAAACTCGGTGTCTTTTTATAATAATGTTTCAGAGTGTTTCACATTATCAGTCATTTAACTCAAACACTTCTCTTTATTCACAAGAATGGCGATCACTGAATGTGCATCCACATTTGACACAATTGTGCATTTTTGCAGCAAAAAGTGAAACATGGCCCCAAAGTGAGTAATACAGAAGGTCATTTCATCTTTCAGTATTCAAAATATGTTTACACTTTACCTTCTGCACACTCTCAACCTCCAAAGCAAAAAAATTTGAAGATTGAAATAATAAAAGGCAACTATAATAGAGGTGAATGAAGTTGGAAACTGAAGTATTTCATATTAGTGAGTCTGTTACAATTAACTTTGCTATATGATACCAAAGTGAATATTGTAGCTTTCACTATCTTCGGCAAAATCCTAAAGGAAAATATCAATGTAATCATGCTTTCTTCCATAAAATTAAAAAGAGGAATAAATCTCTGTGGTTACACTAAAATATAGCATCTAATATGTTTTGTCTGAAAATACTGCCAAGGAACAACTAGCTCAGTGATGGTATTTATAGAAAAATGGTAACTTCCAACTAATGAAGTTTGTATTGAGAGGTAATGTCCTATGGATATTTCAAAGGACACAGTATTGATTCACTGTCTGATTACTTAAGTAGAAGATAATAGTTTGGGACAATGAAACACTTAATATTGGTAACTTTTCTCTAAATAAAAAGCATCTACTCTATCAACTGAAGAAAAGTAGGAGAAAAAAGGAGATAAGAGACTGCATGTCTTGTCAACAAAGCCAAAAATGATAGCAATTGAAAACTTCTTATGTGGCCAAGAATATACTACAATTTATGAAAGGCCACAGGAAAAGAATCTATATCTGCACTGCGCATATAATTTTCATAAGGAAGTCCAAGGCCAATACTACGGAATACCATCACATAGCTTATCTCAGAATAATTAAACAAGTGCTCCCACTTCAGGGTTTCGTCATGAAGGAGGCTGACTACACCATGCCCAATGGTAAACAGGACCATTTCCACCCTGACATTCATTTAGTTCAATTTTGTGGGTCTTATGAAAAATAAAATATTAAGACCAGAAATCTAAATAGAAACATGTCACTTTTTTGCCTCCTCTAAAATTCAGTGTACATCTAAATTCTTTCATCGGAAACATTTATCTTGTTGCTCTTTCTCTGTAATTGAACCCTCAAAAGTGGAAGGAGAACCGAGGACGTCAGCCATTTTCACACCCTCAAACCTCCAACTCTGAGGTACACTTTGTTCAGCCCCACTGAGAGCTGCCATTGTGGGAATCTGCATCCTCGTGTTTCTTTGTTTTTCAAATTGAGTTTATTGCTACATTTTAGGTCTCTACATTATGATCACATTCATCACTGAGAATTTGTACCTGATGTACCTTGATTTTTTCCCCATTCTCCTGCTCTCCCTTCAACCCTTCTATCCCCCCTTATAATAAGCTTTGTTTCTGTTTTTGTTTTCCCTCTTTTCTATCAAATTTTCTCTTTCCTCATGTTCTTTTGATGCAAAGAAGATTGTCATTGGAAAATGGAATGAAATATTTTTTTTGGAAGAGAGAGTGAACTGTACATTTTTACAGTGTATCTCAGTAAACATCCCTGACAGAGTATCCCAACACAGAAAGACATTTTCCTTCTGTCTTGTTTGATTTTATATAGGTCTCTTGTGAAAATATGTTTGATTTTTACATTTATTGTGTAACTTGTAGCTTCCACCTCTTGTACTCCAAGAAAGATGGGGCAACTAAGCCGCAATCAGTTGTGTAGCAGTTAGGCGTACAACTCCTCCCTGGGGCTGACGGGTGCTTGAGACAGAATGCTTAGTCGTGAGGACACCTGTGATACAATCCAGCACCATTTCCCTATTTCACCCAGAGCAGTGCTCCCAAGAGCTTATACATAAACTCTACAGCACTTACTTCATCTCTCCATCCAGCAGCATTATCAGAAAGGAAATAGGGTTGGTGTAGTTTTGAAGCCACACAATATGGTAATGACACTTTCTTTATGTCCTAAATTTTCTAGAATTCTACTGAAGGTGAATGAATGAATGAGTGAATGAATGAATGAATGAGATATCTATAGATTTTTAAGGAAGGCTTTCCCTCTTTGTCTAAAATTAGGACATCTGCCACTCTATGAACCTCCAAAATTGTTTTCTGATATTATTGACAATAACATGGAAAACATTTCTACAAATACTTCAGATCTCAGGAAATAACAGTGAATCCCCACATCTAGATCAAATGAGCCATGATCCAGGAATGCAGCCCTTTCCATCCCAGATTGACCCTGTGGCAGCTCCATTTCCACTGTTGTGTGGCCAGGGTTTTCCTCAAGCTCATCTGGTAATCCTACAGGTTAGAGCACCCCACCCCCAGAGATCACCTTGCTGCCAGCTTCTCTCCTCGCTTTCTGCGTGTCTGTGAAAGAGTGGTCACAATGGGCTGTGCTAGGACATAATCGCATAACCCTAGGATTAATGTTCAAACTAGTGTCTAAGCCCAGACAATACCTGTTTTATGAATTAGTGTGTCTTCACAAGAAACACAAAACATGAGTGTGGGAATAAGTTGGCCAACCTCTGTGTCAAATAAAGAGAAAGTGACAGAGATAGCCAGATCATTAAACTATTTCTCCATGTGAATTTTATCACCCTGATTCCATTGGAATTACTATCCATGCAGGTGTCTTGGCTGAGAAAATGTAGACCAATCTGCCTTTGTTTTTTCTGATACTCATCAGAAATATTTCTTAGGACTTTACTTCCCAAGTAATTTTCTTAGTGAGAGCAGCGAGCTGTGCTCTGCATGTGTGTGTGTGTGTGTGTGTGTGTGTGTGTGTGTGTGTGTGTGTGTGTGTGTGCACCTGTTTCCAATGTGGCCCACTTCACCAGATCCTGTTCTCAGTACTGAGTACTTAACCTACACTATACACAATTCTGAGTGCTAGGGATGAGTATATTTAATCTTCATAGAAATCTTCTGAAGTAGTTATGGTCAAAACTGTTTCTCTCTTTTCATCAGTCTTTTGAAAATGCACATATCATTCTTTAAAGTAGGAAGTTCATTCTCTTCTCTGTGGCCTTCTTGGTCTCTGTCTAATCATCCTAATCCATATTGGGCCTAAACCAAGTCACACTCTAAACTCTTCAACCCAAAAGAAACCAAAAATCTATTCAGTTCACTACTCCTGCTTCCCCCACCTCACCCTTTCTTTTTCCTTTTTTGCAGTACTGCAAATCAAACCAAAGGACTTTTCACTGAGCTACATCCACATCCCTTTGTGTTTTGAGACAAGGTCTTAACTAGGTTCTCTTGGTTGTTCTTACACATGTGATCCTTTTGCCTTGGCCTCCAAAGTATTGGGATTATAGTCATGTACCACCATGCCCTGGACCTGTGACTTTTGTGTAAATAATTATGGAAAATTGACTATGTACAGTCTAACAGATAGGTTTTCTTTACTGTTCATTACTGTTTCAAGCTCCAGTTGAGTTTGTATTCATGTCTGTGGTCTTTGCCCACAAGTACAACAAAAGGAAAAGCATTCTTAGTCCAAAGGAGTCCTACCTCCAGCCACCCAGCTGTAGATCTGTCCTCAATACTTGGATCCTTAGATTATTCTCCTCTCACAGAAGTTCACTTCTGGAACCATCAGGTCTTCACCCCCACAGCTTGGATACAGTTATGCTTTGTATCTGGATGTTCCCTCCAAGCTTTATGCGCTCATAGGTAGGGCTTTTAGTA
>PVIR01007784.1:0-52500 GCA_004026965.1 Petromus typicus | reverse complement strand
TTAACATCTCCTATCTCTCATCTACCATCTTGCCCTGGTTCATAGTTACTTCATATTATAATGCCTATGTGAAGATATTGTCACTAAAACGTGAGAGTCTCTTGTGTACACAAACCCTTATCAGAAAATAATGATTGTGTGCAGGAATGTGCCTGCACTTCACAATAAGATTTGAAAAGAATATTCTCCTGCATTTCATTGTACATTGTCTTTTATGCTTTTCTAACTACTAAAAGTGACTTGGGAGATCATGTTTTTATATCAGTGAACATCCTAATGTTTTCTTTTTTTTGTCCAACAGCTCACGAGAGCAGCACCACACACAGTGTTTCACAAATTCTTGAGGAAGAGCTGTATTGTGCTCATTTCCTCAATACATTCTCGCTACTCCTTACTGCATACTAGGCGCTGAGACTACAGTAGAAAAGGAACGAGTTATATTGTAATGGTTGATACTAGAAGGCAGCTACACTCGCCACTATATCACAAATGTGGTAATAATTGATATTGAAAATACACAAGAAGGCAAATAAAAATATAACTGCAGGCTAAGGATTAGCTCAGTGGTGTCTCACCTGCATCACAACCTCAAGGTCCTGAGTTCAATCCTTAGTACCAAAAAATATAATTCCAGGTAATAGTATGTAGTCTACATAGTAACTTCATATTTACATTGAATCACACTCTGATGCAGGTGGAGATAGCAGCCTTTGGATCTTTTCACTGTTGACAGTCCTTACCTCCTCTAAACACTAGCCCTAAATCAGGCCTGACTCTCACTGCTCCATAGGCACAGGTTAAGCCCTTATTTGTACAAATAACTATAAGACTTAATTTCTTTGAACCAGAGTAGAACTAAAATATTATTTTTAAGAATTAATTATAATTGAACATATGCCAAAAGTACATAAAGAACAACAACCAAAAAAACCCAGCTCTGACATGCTACTCTGCCAGAATAGAAATAGATTTTGGACTCACTTCACTTTCTAGCAAATTAATGTCCAAAGCACACAGGAGCAAAATGTACCCACATTTGTAATTGCCACAAAGAGGCAGGGTACACCCGGTCCCTGGAGTTCCATCTTTACCTCTCCTCCGAGAGGTAAAGAGATCCTTACCTCTTTAACCTCGTCCATGATCTCCACACAGTGTCTACCCAACATAGCCTTTGTTGTGTTTTCTGAAGTTTATTCCTGTACAGGCCTCTCTGTGTATGAATTAACAGTGCAAATGTTATCATTCCTAATAAAGAATACATGTTACTCTCCTGCACAGTGAAAAGAAGGCGTGATGTACTCCTCCTCCTTACAGCTGCCTCCATAAGCACCTGCAGAGCTATGTGCCCTCTGAGTTTCATTTATCAAAAGAAATCTAGTTGCGCCCATCATCATCATGTCTTCTTAAGTTGCAACTACGTGCTAGGCATTGGTCTAAGGATGCTGAAATATCACATGAGCCTTGGATGTGAAAGCATTCATAATCTAGAGTTGACTTCCCCCACAGATGATCCAATGCAATACTGGCTGGCGACTAAATGGCTTGATTTTCGAGGAATTCTCAAGCCGAAAGGCAGCTTAGCATCCCTGAGTCCGAACCCAAGTGATAGAAAGGAGGCCAGCGTGAGGTTCTTGGTACTCCCTCCTGGGAACAGTGGGAGCCAGCGCTCACTCCCTCGGCTGATCCTCTGTACTGCTGCTTTGGCTACAGGATTAATTTTGTTTTCTAAGGCCAGGAGTTTTCACAGCCAGTGAACTAACTTCCATGTATAACATACGCTTCTAAATATATCAAAACAGTTACCAAATTTATTTTTGGTTAGTACTTTGCAAAGTGCAGTGATATCGTTGTTGTTTGATGTGTGATGTTCATTGCACTATCTACTGTTTCTCTCGGTTTCCCAGTTTCTTCAACTGTTGTGGGTTAGGGGATTTACTAAATTAATTACAAGGTTTAGTTTATTCTGACCCACTGCGCAATTCTGTGCAAGGGAGAAAGATCAGTGCTGAAATGAACAAATTATAGTTCTTTGATCAAAAAAGCAAGTACACTCTCTGGTAATTTTTCTCACCCCAGTATACAAGGTTCTCATCCATATGAGCATTATGTTCTCAGGTTATTTCTGAATATATATTGAATATATTGGCTTTTTCTCTTATAACGTTACACAGATATGTATGATTCTGACGTAACACCTCACACACTGTGTGTTTTCAGGATTCAGCTTGAGAAGCTCTGTAAGACTTTGTATTATGTTTGATGAAAATGCCAAGATTAAATTGGGCTTTTTAAAATAACCCTTGTAATGCTGCATTAGATTCATTAAAGGGACTATTTCTTTACAGAAAACACTAACGCTACCTATCTGATCCCTCTACAATTACCTTTTAGTGAAAGCTACATTAAGAAGAGTGTTTCAGGCTATAGTGACTTGTACATTTTTAAAGTATGTGCAGAGTTCCACAAGAGCCCCAAAGAAACCAAATGTACGTGACATATCATACTAGACAGATCAGAAAAACATTTCAAGGAAAGCAAAGGAGAAACGTTACTCATTTGGGAAATACAGACCACTTTTACACCAATGGGAGGAATGGATATTTATGAAGAAATGGTACATTAAAAAAAAAAAAAAGAAATTTGAGCAACCAAAGAAAGTTTCTGAAAACATAAACTGACCTGCAGAAATTAGTTTCATGTTCTATTAATTCAAATCAAGTATTTTTTCTTCTTGTGAAATATCCAGATAATTGAGGCAATTTAATGGAACTTTTTTAATTACCTGGGAAATTGCCTCAATCTCCCTCCTCAATCACCTATCTCACTTTGCAGATTAAATAGCCTTTGAAAAAAAGAAAAAAAACAGAACTATTTCCTTCCATCTCTCCTTTGGGTCATTGTAAGTTCCCTGTGGAGATGTAAGATTAAAGGAGTCCACCTTGTGCAAGGAGATCCCAACTTTTAAATAAATCTGATTTCCAGATGATTTCCTGTTTTAATCAGGTAATTACCATATCAAACCTTCCCCAAATTCTGTTTCCTCAAGCCATGGAAAAAATGGAGTCCCGAATAGTTTCTATGGTAACAACTACACGCCAGTCTTATGGTTTCAGTAGACTAAACTTTCCTTAAACACTAGTAGCAGGAGTATGTTTTGCTCTTATGAATTCTAAGTTAAAATGCTTCAATTGTTAACATCCTTTAAAGATTTGTTCCTAACATTTACTTTCTGTGTATTGGGTCCGGAGAGCAGTCATTTTTAAAGCTACAGCCACGTCTGTAACTATGTAAGCCTTACGATTATTCAGAAAATAATATCTGAAGAATAACAAAAATCATAGTTTATCCAACCTGCACATAAAACCATTCAAGTATACTACATTTATCATATTAAAAATGCATCATTAAAATTTAAAAGCAGGTGCAGTTGCTCAATAAGCTAATGGCATAGTCTGAAGACTCCACTCAGGACTGTATTGTTGAAATCCCAATTGGATCAAGGAGAGAGAGAAAAAACAGAGGGAGGGAATCTGAGTGACCTTGCGCCAAGGTGGAGGCCCCGGGCTCCGCGCTGTGGGCTGTGGTCGAGCGCCACTCTGAGGATCTTTACAGCACTGCATTCTGACGGCAGAGAACGAAAACATCCTGCCCCAGGGAGCTGGGAACCGCTTCCCACACAGCCCGGCTCTGCACCCACCCACGTGTGAGGGTGAGCTCACCCCTAGACTAGGGGAATTTACAGTCTGTTCTCCTGCGCGTACCAGGGGCTTGATTACTGCTGGAGAACACACTGAAGAATACAGCGTGGCATAAAGAAACCTAACGAAAAACAAGCAAAAAGAAACTAGTGGAAGAAAATTTAACCTTCATAACAGCCATGTCAATCTCTAAACTATTATGTGATCATCTTTATTACCGGAGCTGTATTCACCTCACATCACCTGAGGAAGAACTAGACAAGATTCCTGAAATCCATTAATTAGTTTTCTCTGGCAAATATTAACTCAGCACAATCCTATTCTCTCAAAAAAATATGTTCAGAATTTTAAACTGAAACATCTAAATCTGCGTGCTTATTTCTTGATTGACCTAACTTGCACAATCTTTTATTTAAAAATATAATTTAGTGGCAACTTACTTGATTATTTTCTATGAATCTTTCAAACAAGTTGTATTCAGCTGAAGTTATCACAGTTAATATATTTTCTCACTGGCAGCAAGCACGGCACAAAATAATTGTACAATATAATTTCCACCTAAAATCTTATCCAGAAGAGATGCCTCCAGAGTAGAAATTTAAAAGCAAGAGGGATAAAAGAAAAACACTTAGTAAAGGTCTTCTCGCTCCTGGGGACAGTCTTTTTAAAGTGGTGATTGTGACAAAAAATAAATATCTAAATATTTGTGTTGGCACATCTGTACTGGGAGATGGTATTTTCCTTGAAAAGAACTTTAACTATTTTATTTGAAAAAATGCACGGTTCCTTCCTCTCTGAAATAAATACCATGATGTAGAAATTCAATCTGTCAAAAATAAATCTACTTACATATTTTATTTTCAGTAGTAGTATCTTTCAGTCATAAAAACTATGTTATATTATTAAAAATAAGGAAACTATACCAAAATATGTTAAGTTATCATTTCATCTCAATAATCAGAAGCATTAGTTTTGGAATAATCCCTGTAAGTTAGACTATACAGCAAATCCCAAGGTCATCTTCAGGGTAAAAAAAAAATCAAAAATCTAAATCATGTAAATCTATACATTTAAAATCTAAATATATTAAGCATTTTTTAAAAGTAAGCCTTAATTTTTCCAGGCTTATTTCTATTTCAGGTTTTAGTGATTTTTAAAGGACTGCTTTTCTTTTACTACATTTTCTTGATCTTTTCATGTTCTCTTTCTTGTTGCCCTCTGTAAGAAATTATTTACTTGTGTTTATAAGCTGATCTAATACCCTACTGTGATGTAAATTATTTCTTGTGAAATACCTGTTCATGTGTATACTTTTTAATATAATACATTTAGGAGATACACAGCTTGAAAGATAACTTTTCAATAGATTCATTTTATCCAAAAACTCAGGACATCTTGTTTTCTAACACTATCTACTTACTTCAGTGATAACTACAATGCCCTTTTCTCTTCTACGATTTTGTACATCCTCACATAATCACAAATAGCAAAATGTCTTGTTTCTTCTCTCAAAATATCATGCATGTTTTGCAATAATTGCATAGCCCGAGAAAAGAAGCAAAAGTACTACTGAGTCTGAGCTGGAGATCATTTTATTCTAATGAAATCATTTAGTTATTTATTTTACTATGTTCAACAGTTAGTGCTTGCTAATCTTACTAGTTTGGGTGACTTGCTTTACTAAGGTAAAGAAGAGATTCTTGCTGAAGAAGCACAGGCTGATCGAGCAAACCGTTCATCCATTTTATCTGTTCACTTGATGAACTATTACTTAGTAGTTTTCCACGTGTCTGGAGTGTCTAATCTCACCAGATAACAGAAACCTGGAAATTCTCAGATGCAATTCTGAAGTAAATGTATAGACTTCTTACAGGGATACAGGCAAAGTTTTAAAAGTCCAGCAATTGATTTCCTAGGTCTCTAAGACTAGAAACAGTAGAGAACTGGTAAGGTGCGGAGAGTCACAAGAAAAGAATGCTACGAGCCTGCCTGGCTCTACAGCCACGCGGGTGTTGGCAGGAAATGCCTCCAAACTGCTGTGGTCCTCGAAGTCACCAACTCTTCAGCCAAGTAGGAAGCAGCAGTGAGTCCCTGCCTGGGAACCACCACTCCTGCCTGTGCTTCCTCTTAGCTGGACCCATGAGCAGCCAGAGAGAGGGGAGACCAGGTGTGCGGTCCGCAGTCATGGTCCAGAGCAAAAGATGAGGCAGAGGATGAGGAAGGGAGCTGGCATGTGAGAGTGGCCAGCGTTGTACTGAAGATGGAGCACGCATCATAAAAAGGTAGATGGGTAAACCGGATATTTATTCCTTATAAATGTAAGCAAATAACATCAATGCTGTAAGAAGACATTGATGAGTCACAACCAGAGCAGGGAAAGACCCTTCCCCATCCAACGGATCCTTGTGGACCATCAGAGCTGCTAGGACTATGAGCACACAGAGCTGACCTGTTAACAGCTGTAAAAAAAGAAAGAAGGCGCAGTGTTACCACGTGACAATAAACTAAGAAATAGCCATATCTGACAATGAAAAAATAACATGGGCCAACACAACTCCTATGCTCTCTACCTTTATTATTCACTCTAAAAGCACCCAGCTGATACAGAAACATTGAAAGTTTGAAGGCAGCCTGAGTTACAGACAGAAACAGAGACAGACAGACAAACAGACATGCACATATACAGTGAGAGAAGAGGTTGCCCGGCACTGTGCAAGGTTCTCACCATGCACAAACCTAGTTAAAGAAATCAGCAGATTGAGGATGTAGAAGAAATTTTGAAAGCACGTACTAATGGTACCAAATTCACTCTTCAGGAGTCAGAGACCTTGTCTTTAAGAAAGTGACAATACAATGAAAAACATGGGATGACTAGAATCATTCAGTTGAAGGAAATAATTTCAGGAAGAAATATTTGCAAAGGTTTGGAGGGACAAGGTGCTTGGTAAGCTCAGAACATAAAACGAGTTCCTGCAAAGAAACAGCATTCACAGAAAATGGACATATTTTTAAAGCACTTGTTATGTGCCTGGAATTTCAGATTTCTCTTACTTGATGTTTAAAACAACACCATAAAGGATTGCTCCCACCTGTCTGCTTGCCGTGGAGGGAACTGAAGACTCAGAAGTTGCATCACTTACAATTTAGTAGTAAAAACTGGGAGCAACAGGATCAGCTCTGAATGTTGGGAAGATCTCCAACAGCCTGAGAGAGTGGCTCAGAGGAGTGCGAGATGGACGCTGGGAGACAAATGAAGACATGATTGCAGTAGAGCAAATGAGATTTGGTGAAGAATTAAACTAAAGCACTGTGGCTTACTAATAGAAGAAAGTGGGATGACATCACAGAGATGGAACCACGGGACATGGTCGTGTGAGGACAGGAGGCAGAAAATGAGAAATCAGAGACAGTCTCAGTATCTGACTTGCTTAACTCACAGGAAAGCAATATAAAACAAGATATAAAATAAAGAAGGCACAAGTTTGCAAGAAGAGAAAAATTGAGTTTCTTTTTAACAGAACAAGGGGTACTTGTGGACCATGAGTGTGAAATACTTG
Organism: Petromus typicus; assembly: GCA_004026965.1. Classification (NCBI taxonomy): domain Eukaryota; kingdom Metazoa; phylum Chordata; class Mammalia; order Rodentia; family Petromuridae; genus Petromus; species Petromus typicus. Next base: position 45,245 of record PVIR01007784.1, on the reverse strand, counting down.
AGAACAGTAGGATAATACAGAAATGAGCAGCACTGAAGCCATAGATGACGGAGTTATGAGCATAAAGGAAGCATGCATGCAAAGAGAAGAGGTGAAACCCCAGAAGGAAAGTGTAATGCCCCAGTCACAGGTGTCAGGGGGGAGAAGCCCAGAGAATTCTAGCAATGAACACAAAAATCAAGATGGGAGAAATCACAGAGACAGATGAGACAGGAGAAATTGGTCTTACCGCTGTTAGGCAAGAACAGAATTACAAATGAGGATGGAGAACGTCATGAAGTGTCACTAATGCATTCAGAAATGAGTTGAGATTGGGGATTTGGAAGTCATTGATAAGCACTCCTGAAGTATTTGGTGAAATAAGGCATTCTACCATGGGCCAAAAGAGGAGAGAATTTCCTCTTTCTGCTCTCTTACATCCAGCAAAATGACGAGTGAATATAATACCAAGAAAAAATGTCTACAGTGAAAGTAAGAAATATCTGTAATTCAGCCCACAAACTTGCAAGACAGTTTCAAATGCAATACACTTTAGGTAAAATCAATAAAGCTGATCCATATCTATTTTTATACAGATTCCAAACAGCACCAACTTTCTCTGAGGTAAAGATAAGTCCCAAAGTCCTAGACAACCTTTGAGATTTTTGTGAATCTGATTCTCCCCCGTTGGAGAGGCCAGGACACCCAGGCAGAAGGAAACTACAGATACATAAGACAGCACAGAGCGGTGCCGCAGGGGTTGGAAGGAGATTTGTGCTGGCCTTATTCCCCTGCAGATGATGATCAACTGATGGACCAACCTCCACACATCCTAGACCAAGAATGGCAAACCTTTCAGAGCTTTTAATGACAATAAACTGCTGGCTGCAGCACATGAATCACAGGATCGACACCACTGTCCTAGACCACACCTGGTTGTATGTACACAATTTCAAAAACTGAGCAGATGTATGGAAAGGAATGCAGGGGCATCTTTCTTCAGTTGCAGCTGCCTGCTCAATTTCTCAAGCTCATTTCCTTACTCCTTGAGTCAAAATTCTGCAAATCACCTAGCTTTAAAAAGTTTCCTTCATTCACTCAAACATGAATAATCATCATAAAGAATCACAAGGAAATTAAGCAAAATAAATCACTAAACACACACATCCCAAACATAGGTACATCATTATATATGTGTCAATAAAATAAGCCAGTGAATAAAAAGACATTTTCCTTGCAGAAAAGAAAAGAAAAAATTTACCTGGGTAGCAGCGTGAGGTGGATTCCTACATGAACTCTCACCAGACATTTTAGGTTCACTCGAGTTTAGCAGTTCACTGGGGGGTTGAACTGGAAGACCACTGACCATCTCCATGTTTCAATTTCTCCACTAGCAAAATGAGAAAGACAAAAGCATAACAGTGAATAAATGATTTGACTGAAATAAAGAGCTTGAGGAAGTATCTGGTAAATTAAAGCACAATGTATAGGTCATCTCTTACCATTATCTCTTAGCATTGTATAGGTCATCTCTTACAAGGGCCTTGTTTTTGTAGTTCAGGATGGCCCTGAGCTCAGCCTCCAACTCACGTCACAGCAATCCTCCTGCCTCTGCCTCTCGAGTGCTAGGATTACAGACATGAGCCACCACACCTCGCACTGTGGTATGTGGTGCTGACTGCTGGTGGGCATGAGTCACCAAGCCCAGCATTGATGTATGTGGTTACCGGGGATTGAACCAGGGACCTTGCACCAGGGACCTTGAAGCAGGGACATTGCAAGGCAGGTGCCAGATCCACTGAGGTAAATCCCAGGCCCTACCATTATTATTATTATTTTCTTGGAAATGATAGCTAAAAATAAAAATCAAAGTAAAATAAAAAACATTATATGACCACGGAAAGAGACTGAAAGTGAGGTGACTAAATTGAGGAAAGAAATAGCAAAAATAAAAGTTAAATAAATCATTGCAGAAAGTATCTGCTGCTATGCCAACTAGGTCACTCTTTGAAACATGTAGGATTAATCCTTTTGGGGATTAGAAAAATTTTAAATATCAAATAATTAAATGGTCTGAATTTGTTAAATGTGAAGGTATTAAGATTTTTTTTCTTGTTATGTATATGCAATTATAGAAAAAGCATATGCTCCATATTTTTACATTTCTTCTAAGTCTTACTTTAAATGCGCACTTTAAGGCTTTCCTTTGCAATGTTAATAAGCTCTTTCCTCAACCTGCATCAGTTAAATGAAGGAAACAGAGAGCCAAGTCCTAATCAATCAGCAGGGACACTAAATCATCATATTTTTAGGTCAAAGCTTTCTCTTTTTCATCAATGGCAGCTTATTAATATATTTAATTTTAACTTTACCTTTTCAATATAGATTTAAGAAATAAATTAAATTCATAGTTCCCCTCTTAACACCAACATTTCTGATTAGAAGAGGAAGAAGCCATTTCCTAGATAAAGAAGGCACCTATTGTCTAGAGAAACATCATCCGTTTTGGCTGTTACCTCTGATGAATGAAATTTATTATTCTTAAAACATCCCATACAGGAACGTCATGTATCTTCATTGATATCTTGAGTTTTCCTTGAAAGGATTGTCTTGTTAATTAGTAAAATAGGGTGATAAAATAAGGTAAATGTTTATTATTGTCCAGAATTTATTCCATTTTAATTTTTAGAATACTGTTGTATTTGTAATTTTCAACAGTATTACACAGTTATAGATTCATGTTTGAGTTTAACAGAGAATTTTTAAAAGACTGTTAAACTAGTTTTCATTACAAAAAGGTGATACGTTCACTTGTAAGCATTCTTACTGAAAAAATCTGATAATGAAAAATCATATGTAACCAAAATATCTTAATTTTAGAAATTGACCATAACTCTACTTTAAATAATGTGGCATTCTTCACTTCTTAAGGTGGGTGTATTGTCCACTTGCAATTAAAACCAATTAAGACTAATGGAATTTTTGTGAAAAATATCTTATTAAAACATTGCACAATTTTTTAGCATCCAAAAAAGATAATTATTGTTTGTTTTTAAATTATAAAATATATCATACAGGTTGTTACATGTTACTCAATTTTCAACTTAAGTAAGAAAAATAAGGACACAAAATACGTAAGTGTGCTGAGGATCAACAGAATAAAAATACTGTGTTGAGGGAAAATAGTGTTTCCGAGGGTTAAAGTACATGGAGCAAAGTCAGGGGCAGTTACACACGCCAGTGAGGTCCATGGCGAGGAAGGCTCGCTTTGTCGAGGACGTGAGTGTGTCAGAGCTATGTGAGTGAGGGGAACAGAAAACATTCCCCTCAGCGTTCAAGCTGATATATGAATCAATGTGAGTGGGGAGAAAGAGAGTGAAATGAGAAGACTAAAATGGGAAGTAAAAAGGTTTACAAGTCCCAAACAGTATCAGAATTTCAGAATCAGAATACATATAACTTTGTCAGTGTATAATCATTTTTTAAAAGATTTCAAAATCATTGCCTGATAGGCTACAACATTACTAAGTAGCATTAAAATCTCCATATCAAATATCACTCATTTTTTTAAACAAATATGAAATTAAATGTTAATTTAATGTGCTGCTATTTTGTATTAAATAATTACTTATTCTTTGATCCATCCATGTAATGTGATTGATTGATACTTTGCTTTTAATCTTTAAGAAATTAACAGTGAATTACATTTCTTTCTAGAGAAAGGCCCTTTTATGTGAAATAGTTCATAGAATATAAATATGTTGTTCTTTTTAAATAAAACAGTAAGTAAATAATCTCTGTACTTTCTTTCAACATTTTTATATTCATATAAGAATCTTATCCAGTTGGCTTATTTGCTGATTAAAAATGATGAAATTTATAATTGTGAACTTTACATCTGCAACCAGAAAGTAAATCAAAAGTGAATTCCATGTTATCTGCAAAAGTTAAATACATGTATATAATCTAACAAGTTGACCAAGGAAATTTAATGGTTTGCACTAAAAAATATTTCACAGCACATAACATAACATTTGCATTGTAAACCAAGATATTCACTGCAAGTGACACATCACAAGGACAGGTTTGCGATTCCAAGCCATTGTCGTCCTACAAAAATAGCTTCATAATATGGAGGCAGCTTTGGAATTTCCTTAAATAGATATTATTTATTTCCATCCATAGAATCAAAGTGAATCTCATCACTCACAAAATCTAGAAACCTAGAATTCCTAGTGCTCCTCAAAGTTAAGTACTGTGTATTCACATTCTGTATGCACCATCTATCTTCTCTCAGACCATGTCCAGGCCATTCTATTGATAGAGCATACAAGAGCCAATATTCTCAAAATTATACTGTGCTTTGAATATTTTCTTCTGTCTATATTAATTTTGATCATATTGACTTTGGAATTAGAGGTGGTTATTCATTTGTTTTACATTGTACTTATTGAGAATAGATAATTGCACACTCTACAAAAATTGAAATCCTACAATTGCAAGATTTTTAGTCACAATTAAGGCTTATTTTCAGGTTATATTAAAATGATGCTCTAAAAGTTCATAATTACCCAGTTAAATACTAGTTTAGATTCACAGAAGATAACCATGTCAACGATAATTTTTAAATTTTCTTATTATTAATGTAACTTTATATTTAGAAGAATTAGTAAACAAAATAATTATCCTATTTGAGTGCAGAGCTTTTCTTTCTTCCTTACATAAATTCTTTAGACATAAAATATTCCAAGTTTTCTAGAAATTAATTATTTGGTAAATTAATTGTATCATATTTCTACTTTTAAAAGCCAACTTACATTTTAGTATATCTAGGAAAACTATAAAAAAATCCAGAATGGGGTAGGATATATTAATAAAATTGGCTCCTCATGTTTTTGGATGTATGTATCTTATGCAGGATGCTTGCAGGAGGTATAGTAAGAAAAGGAGTAACAAGAAAAATTGTTCATTATTAATGAAATATTATAGAATCACTGATTGTATAATGGTACAGATTTTTTGTATTAGTTTTGGGTTGAAAGAGTCAGCTTGTAAAGATATCACATTAAGAAATTTTTCAGTTCCTACAAATACTAATCTATAGATTTAATGTTATAAAACCATAAGGAAGCATGTTTAAAACTAAACTGGATATTTCATTCATATTCTTATTTCTTTTCTTTTTTGATTTTCTAATCTTGCTTTAATATTTGGATCACAGTACTAGAACAACTAAATGAGATGCTGTAGAATAAGTTTGCTACTCTGTAAAATAATTCTAAAGACTTTTTATTTTGTTAAAGGAATCCAAGTGCCTCTCCTGCCTCTTTACTTATGGAGATATGTTACAGATATTTTTCAGTGAGAGTCGTGGTGCTGGGAATTAGATGCCTACTTCCTATAAAAACACGAGGATTATAGCATAGAAAGAACCAGAGTTTCTGGAAGAAAAGAAAAATGGAAGGAAGAAGAAAGGAAAAAAAGAAAATTGATAGAAGAAATGGGACACAAAGGAATGGAGAACTTGTTCCTTACCAACATAGCCATCTTTTTCTCTGATGTGTCTGTGGTGTTTCCTCCCCCAAGTTTTCTCTCTCCTCTCTGTAGAGGTCCTCAGAACAGGATCTCTCTAGCAACTGTCTCCAATATCAGATGCCCTAAACATGTGGTCTCTAGAATACTTAAATCCTCTACATATATAGGGCCGGGAATTTGGCTTAGTGGTTCCAGCGCCTGTCTTGCAAGCGCAAGGACCCAGGTTCAATCCTTGGTAGCCACATAGCATACTGGGTATGGAGACTCACCTCAGCAGCAATCAGTACGACATACCACAGTGCCAGGCATGGTGGCTCACGCCTGTAATCCCAGCACCTTGGAGGCAGAGGCTGGAGGATCACTGTGATGTGAGTTTGGGGCTGAGCTCAGGGCCAGCCTGAACTACAAAGCAAGACCCTGTCTAAAAAAAAAAAAAAACTCCACATATACAGATGTAGAAAGTAACCTGCTGTACTCACATATCATGTGACAATTCATAGATATTTACAGGACTGGGCAGAGCTTTGGGAAGTTTGCTCTGGGTTGGGTTTGGCATCACTCCTTGTACTAGTAGATATCACTACTCATATCACTCATTTTCTCATTGCAGAGACGTGATGCTGAGCACCTCTGTTTACAGGAGAAGAGGTTCATTCTGTTCACAGTAACTGCCTCTGGCTCCAAGCATGGTGAATGGACATCCAAGAGGAAAAGCTGCTCATGTCCAGATGACCATAAAACAGCATGAAAGGGAGAACAAGAAGGATGATGCAAGCTTCCAGGTCACATGGGATTCATGCCACCAGTACCCAACTCCCAACATCTCATCAGCTGTAGGCTCCCCCTAGTCCTATCACCATGAGCCCCTCTTCTGAGCAGACCAGGCTTTTGCAGCACAGTCCAGATCCACACCACAACGTGACAGTGACTGTGGATGCCATAACCATTCTCATTTTTCCTGTATACTGCAGGGTCTGCATCTTCTTTGATTCTTGTTCTAGCTATACTACAAAGGTTTTTCTTTGGATACATTAATATATTAAATAAATTGTTGCTATTGTTTAAATATGCCCAGTTATAATTCATGTAAGAAAACAGGCACTTTTCAGAAGAAGTAAAAGCAGCTAAGAAGCATATGAAGAAATGCTCAACATCACTGGTCATCTGAGAGCTACACATGAGAACAACACTGAGATTTCATCTCACACCAAAAAGAATGGCTGCTATTTCAGAATTGGTCCGCAACAAGTGCTGGCAAGGCTGTGGAGAAAAAGGAACCCTTCTTCACTGTTGGTGGGAATGCAAACTGGTATAATCACTGTGGAGATCAGTATGGAAATTCCTCAAAAAAAACAGGATTAGAGGTTCCATTTGACCCTGCTATTCCCTTGCTAGGGATACATGAAAGAAACAAAAGATTCATATCACAGTGACATATATGCACCAAATTTGTAGCAGCTCAGTTTGTGATAATCATATCTTGAAAACAACCCAAATGTTCATCAACTGGAGATGGAAAAAGATGTGTTTTTAAATAAATAAATAAAATAGAGTATTACTCTGCCATAAAGAATGATAAATTTGAGTCATTCATACTCAAGTGGACATACCTTGCTGGAGGACATATGCATACATAAAATAAATAGGTCACATGTGTAAATATTGTATCTTTTCTCTGGTATGAGAAAGTGAACATGAAAATGAGTTCTAAAATGTATGATAAATATTGGGAAAAACAAAATATCCAAAGGGAAATAGGGCTAGTGTTACATAAAGAAAGGAAAGAAAAAAATTTGATGTTAAAAAAAGGAAGCAAAACTTATTAATATAGGGAGCAGGGGATGAAGGGTGGGCCAGGGGAATGGGAAAAATGAGAGTAAGAATTAAGTCTTGTCATGTACTGATACAAATCCTCAGTATTGGATGGAATCATGATGTATATAAAATGTACCCATAAAATCAACTTTTTAAAATGAAAAGAATAAAACAAATGATGCTCTAACAAGCATATCTAAAAGTTATATAATCAGTGTTTCCAAATGAGTGTAGCAGAGATTTCACAGAGGAAATGGCATTTCACAGAGCAAAGGACTGGATGGATCATATGGAGGAGTTTGGAGGCTTCTTAGATAACTTAGTGTGATACTACATTACTGTATTTCCTTTCTATTTTTATCCATTTATTCAATACTTTTTTTAATTGAAATTTTTATTGGTACATTACATATACACATCATGATTGCACTCAACAATGAGAATTTGTACCAGTATATGACACAACTTAATTCTCCTTTTTTCCCATTCCCCTACCCATCTTACCACCCCCACCCCCTATATACATAAGCTTTGTTTCCTTTCTTGTTATAATCTCATTATTGTTCCCGCTTCACCCTATTTCACTTCGAGTATTTTCTACTTCAGAATATATAACCTACATTGTACAACTCATTTGCATCTTTATTTTCTCATACCAGAGAAAAGATATGATATGTATACATCTGTGACCTATTTATTTCACTTATGAGGATGTCCTCAAGTATAAATTGAGGAGTCCATACTCATAAATGAGTATGTCCATTTAAGTATAAATGATTCAGTCTTATCATTTTTATGACAGAGTAACACTCCATTCTGTTGAAGAACCACAAAATTTTTATCCAGTCTCCAGTTAATGGACATTTTGGTTGTTTCCACGATTTAGCAATCACAAACTGAGCTGCTATAAACATGAGTGCACATATGTCACTGCAATATGAATCTTTTAATTCTTTTGTGTATATACCTAGCAGAGGAATAGCAGGATCAAATGGCACCTCTAATTGTAGTTTTTTAGGAATCTCCAAACTGATCTCCACAGGGGTTGTACGAGTCTACAGTCCCACCAACAGTGGAGAAGGGTTCCTTTTTCTCTGCAGCCTCACCGATATTTGTTGCTGGCTAATTCTGAAAAGCAGCCATTCTTTGTGGAGTGAGATGAAACTTAGTGTTGTTTTCATCAGCATCTCTTGAATGACTAGTGATGTTGAGCATTTCTTCACATGCTTCTTAGCTGTTCTTATTTATTCCTCTAAAAGGTGTCTGTTCATTTCAGACGCCCATTTTTGAACTGAGTCTTTAAATTTTGGTGAACTGATTTTTTAAAAGTCCTTTATATATTCTAGATAGTAACCCTTTGTCTGAGAAATGGCTGGTAAAGATTCTTTCTCATGTTGTTTGTTGCCTTTTCCCTTTGCTGGTGGTTTCTTTTGCTGTGCAGAAACCTCTCAATAGAATGAGATCCCATTTATTGATTTATTCTACCAGTTCCTTTATCAATGCTTTAATAGTGTACACATGCTGTGAACATACTGGTCAGCAAAATGCGCAGCGAAAGAGGGAACACTCCCCAACACGACAACGTGGCTCATGCCAGCCAAAGCTGAAGACCTGCTCCTTTTCACACCTTTCTCTTAGAGGTGAATATGCCATAATTCAGGCCAGGTGTATTTAGGGGAGGAAATGGAGAAAATTAATCCACTTGTTCCTCTGAATCAAAGCTACGTCCAAAGCTAAATGAATCTCCTGTATTGTGGAGTCTGACTTGTAACTGCAGAATATAAGCAACCTTTAATACCTCCATATAAATAGAGAAACTTCAAAGCAGTAAACAAGCAACATTTCCCCTAATCTGAAGTTTTCTGCACAGAGTATTGTGTTGAGATGTGCTACCTCATATTTAATGCACTCGGAATTTTGACAGAGCATGATTAGATATGTCTGAAATATTTAAGAGGTAAAAAGCAAATTTGGGGAGTTAAGCTCCTGGTATTTAGGAACTTTTTGTCATTGTAACATAGCATAACTTAACCTGACTACTAGAGAAAAATACTAAAAATACAGAACCAGCCCAGCAGCATTTAGTCTGAGATAGTAAAAAACAGATACAGAAATTTGGATAAATCATAATCTATATTTTCATGGCAAAATATAAAGTAAAACTTTCTTCCTGTAATGATTTGTGAAGTGGCGTGTGTGTAGAACAAAACTGTGGTGTTAGGAGATGTTGGGGAACAGACTGTGCACAGTATGCTCTTTGGACAAGTAGCTAGATTTCGAGTGATATTAGATGTACATTCAAGAAAATATGATGTAGGTTAAAGAAGAAATGGGAGGTGAACAAGAGATTCAAAAATCGGGGGTCCTATGATTTTAGAATTGGTAATGTATTTGCTTGCATAATAGAACAAATTAAATCCAGATTTTCAATAATGATAGCACTATGGAGATCATCTTCACACCTTCTGTGAAAACTGTAACAGTTTAAGAGCCTCTGGATGAGGTCAGGTCAGGGCACAAGACAAGATAAACTGAGAGGCAACTTCTTCAAATGGAAAGGCTCGTGAAAGGATCAGAAGGCAGAGAAATGGGACAGGTCTGTGAATTGCTTTTAAAATAAAATCAAGTCAACAAGGAAATATGTGAATGTTGGCATACAGCACTGATTGAACTATTTTTGTTTGCTTACTTGCTTTTTAAAGAGTTTTACTGCCAAAAACATTCTGACCTGGACTAAAAAATGTTATATGACTATTCGAGATTTAAGTGATGCTGATCCCTTATTTTTCTTGAGCAGAAGGTTGCCTGAGAAACCCTTAAACTTTCACGTGAAATATACTCCTCAGGACTATTCTGACGAAGTCAAGAGGCTGACATAAAAGGAAGAACCTTTGACAGGTTGGAGCCAGGAAGCACGGAAAATGGTGGGTGATGCAGGGCATCCCACAGCAGTAGAACTGCTTAGTAACATCCTTTGAAATGTCCTCATAAACTCAGAGAAGGGACCTGCACACAATCATGCTCAGACAGATTTCAAACTTTCTATAGATACAATTTGTCTTCTAGTCTTTTTTTTCCTTTTGATTGTAGATTCTCAGCCCCATATCATCATTGGATGCGATATAGAGTAGAAATCGGGGTACAGGAGAACAATGACATCGTATTTGTTCCATTGGTCTACTATTGGTCACTCATAGATCCCAAAATTAAATCTCAGTGATGTGACTACATGGACTTTAGGCATGAAGTGTCAAGTGCAAAGATAAATAGTTCAGATTCGCTCAAGAACAACTACATAGCAACATAGTCAGGCCTACCTCATCTTCGCGACTCCCTAACATCAGCACGAAAAAACTGCCTGTATGGCAACATTCAGCAAAAATGTTTCAACTTCTTCACACAGACTATGGATTCTCCCAGACAATATATTTAGCAAAAATAAAATTAAAATAGTCAATGTCCCTGGTACTCTATAACTAACATTCTAATGAGAAAGAACAACAATAAACAACAGCAAAACATCATTTATTATATTAGTAGTTCAGTTTATAAAAATAGTGTACACAAATTATGGATGAATAGATGGAAATGTATAAAAATAACCACTGAATGTTAAGAATAAAAATTAAGTAGAGTAAGAAATGGATAAGACAAGGCGGTCAGGGGAGATCTCTTGGAGACTATATTGTATCACATTTAATATACTGTTGCCACTTTAACTCTAATTTTAAAATTTATAACATTACATTTACTCTTTTGTTTTGTATATGAAGTACATCTCAGGAATTCATAAGCAGAAATAATCTTCACTTCCTCTTTCATTATTTCTGTTGATCTATGAAATATTAGTAATACTTGGTTTATCACTCTTTTTTCTGTCTGATATCTCAGGGCAATTATATCATCATTTATTGACTCACATATCATACATATAGTATGAAACAGACACTATGTTCCTGGTGCTTTGCTCAGTATAAACAGTATTTATATTAGAGCAAGAGATATAACACTTAAGCAAATGATTAAATGAGTAATTATTTACTCACAATTGTGATAAATGCTGAAAAAGACAAATAGTGTGTGCTCTGATGCTATAGTAAAGACCTACGGAGTGGCATTGTTTGGACCCTTCTAGACCACAGAACAATGTGCATCAACCCTTTATGGCAGATAGTAGTCATTTCTAGTTAGTAACCCTTTGAAAATAAGGACAGAAAATGTATGCCTCAGACTCCTACTTGTCTCAGCAACACCAGCACAGCATGTGGAGCCTACCAAGTGCTGAACACCCTTTTTAAAGAAAGTACTTTAAATAATGAGTGAGTCAGAAAAGTAAAGCTAGTGAGAAAAATATCAGAATCACTAAAAAAATAGAAATGATCATATAAAGCAAAATACATAACATGATTTGCTAGGGAGAATCTGCTAATCTCTTTGTTAGGAGCACATATTATTTAAAGACAAGTGCTAACTCCATGAGTAACCCATGCACTGTGTGGAACTAAAGCAATTCTCATATTCAAATTAAATTCTCATGGCTTATAAAAGAAATTATTTTTTCTTGCTATCTGAAATGAAGGTATGTTAAAAAGAAATATGGGCTGGGTTTACTTATGTAGTACTTCCAATATAAAGTTGGAATTTATAGCCCACATTAATTATATAAGCTATAAAACAATGGTTGTGCTCTCCAGCTCTGAAATGCACTTTCACTCCATGGTAGCAAGATGGTTTCTTGTTGTTCTTTCAATGTTTGTTAAAGGCATAGAAAGACGAATTTAAAGGTCTCATGTTCCAGTCTAAGACCTTCTTCCCACTTTACACTATACAGTACAATTTAATTTCAAGATGCTTTTTCTTATATTGTACCAGTTAATCCTAACCTGGGAGGAGAATAGTATAGTTATTTATATCCTGTTTTAAGGCTTGGTATTTTATGGATTCAGATGGAATTATGTGGGTGCTGGAGTAAATCAATATTGCAGTTCTCTCTTGTAAATGTCTGAGTTCTCTACCACCTGCCATTCTCAAAGTCCCATTTTTCCCTATCTTTTAGCGGCTGGACATTTGAGAAACATCTTAACGGATCTTATAGTTATTTCTGCTGCTTCAACAACAGATAATTATTTTTTTCAAATACCTACCCAAGAATGTTATTCCTCATTTTAGAAATAAAAAAAAACTGGAAATAATCCATCTTGTGTTATAAAGAGATAGGAAGAGCAGTCACATTGCATTGAATTGATAGGTGAATGTAAATGAAATTTTTCAGTTTGACCATGAAGGGAAAATGAGAGACCGAAAACAGGGAACCAAGAGAAAAATGTGCTAACAGCCAAAAGGTCTTAGAGAGAAGGGGCCAGATGAGAAAAACATTGGATGATCTCTACCTTATCATCGAAGTAAGAGACAAGGTATTCTACAGAAAACAATTAAAGCATATGACCCTCTAATATTAAAAAGGCATTAAAATTCTGCTACTTTTGTTTTGTAATTAAGGAAAAATTCATTATTTTTATGTAAGACTAATGCCAAACAACTCTTCCTCCTCAACATCAAACACCAACTCTAATTCCTCTCCATTAAACTCAAGTCAAAATAAACACAAATAATGAACATAATTCTAGCAAATGAGAATTACATAACTGTGAAAATAGCATGTAAAAATTAGTCCCTATAAAATTCAGAGTTATGGTCAAAGATTCCTGAGTCCAAATTTAAAATATCCCCATATCAAATGTAGGATATTCATAAGGCTATGTAAAGTGATGCTTAATGATCATGGAAGTAATTAATATATCTTAAAATTGTGTAAATTTTTCTTTTGAAAAAACAAAAGTATTAACATTTCTCTGATGCAAAATATCTAACAACAAAGTATGAGTGATGATGACAATAATGCCACTTTTAATAGTACCATTTAAATTAGCATAAATCATTTTAGAAATGTGATTGAAAAAAGGCAAAGCAGCTTAGCACATGGTCATATTTCACATCACATCTGTGAAATCTTATAATTCTATTGTCTATTCTTCTATGATAGTTTGCTCCTTCAGGAATGTCTTAATGAATAATAAAACTGCCTTGATTGTTCCCACTGCAGTCAACTCTTCTGTCATGCTATTAATGATTAATAATGACTGTGTGCACAACCACTTTTTCTTCCTCAGACAAAAGTAGCATTCTAACATATGAGTATTAGTTTTTACTTTTCTATAAGATACAAAGATATCATGAACCTACAGAACACTTGAAATACACAGGGAAACAATTTTAATCAACTTCTACTAAATCAATCAACTTATTGTAATATTTCAGTGGATTTTCTCCTTCATATTTTAGATGAAAGAGCCTACCTCTTGTGTATGTTAGTATTTTGTGGTGTATTTTGTGTCTATTGGTATTTACATGTTAATATAGTGGATTTGAACTTAGATCTACTCATAAATACAGTTACAACTCAAGATTATCTTCACTGAATAGAAAAATGATAGTCCATATTTTAAAGGCTTGTATAAATGTTTCTCAGTACACTTGTAAGAATAGCATCCTTCAACAAAGTTCTAAAAATTCCTATTAAAGGCAAACATAATAATGTTATTCTGCTACTTATTAACAGAACAACGCATCATATAACAATTAGATATGAATATTGAAAACTGAATTTAATATTAAGCTGTCTTTGAAATGCCACTTTGCAGCAGGTTTTCAAATGCTTAAAGCACAGCAGGAGGTTAACTCCATCTTCAAATATTAAATCAAAATCTTTTTTAACCTGATAAATCTTACTGGAAGCAAGAGTTCTTTTTCAAATATTATTCAACTATCAGACATTAAAACTAAAACCCCCAACAATGTTTACACATGGTTTCTTTTCAAAATAAAATAACAAGATAGAAAATTAGATAGAACTGATAGATAGATAGATAGATAGATAGATAGATCAGTTGTTAGACCTCTAAATTGCTTTACACCATATTTACATACACTTCTGTTACTAAAACAAAATATTTGTGTTAAAAATGATAATTCTGAACATTTGGTTTATTTTTTATTAGGTACACACATCTACCATCTGCATAGGCTCAATGAAAGTTTTATATTTCTTTATAATCACAAAGGTTCCCTAACATTCATGGGCTTGACAGTTCTTCAGAACATATAACAAATACATTTATGCTCAGTACAAAGACTATAATATTGTTTTTTTTACCTAAAAACATATCTACTTCCTATTCATCCATATTGTTAAATAATTACTACAAACCTATATGTCTATTGATTATAAATTGTTACTCATTTGCAAAGTGATGTGTTCACCCAAAGGCACAGCATTCAGTTACATGCACCAATTCCTAGAGTCCAGTGTCAGTCAAAGGGAACTTGAATTAAAAACAACCCCCCTAGTGCTGATTGGCACCTGGTGGGGGTAATGATAAAGCTCCATATTAATTACCTCCCTTACGGAGCTGAACTCTCTTCTTGAACTTCTCCAGCAGACCAAGATCCTTGAAATACCCATGTCATTTGCATAATAGAAAAATACAAAAGAAATCAGAATAATGTGAAAGATTGCTAAATGTCTTCTATTAAGAGTCATATCTCACTTGGAGTTCCAAGAGAAATACTAATACAAAGTTACAGTCCTCGAAGTAGTAGTATTTTCCTTTTCCTGGTTTAGCTCATCCCCTTCTACTATTATTTTTCAAGCAGGAAAATGCCAAGTATGAGGCCAGTTTAAAAAATTATATTTTAAGTAGATGTTGATTTCTAGGAATTCATAATAAGATGGTCTGTTTTATTTCTTAAAACCAGAGCTCAGAGATGGATAGTAACAACTCACCCTTAACTTATCAAACGTAGAGAAGCAGATTCACTCTCTATGCACGGTTATTTGCTTTTCCTGTTTTATGGGCATTGCCACTCTCTTTAAAATTGAGTCTATAAATAACATATAAGTGGAGATCTATCAGATGGTACTTGTTTACTTGTGTGATACTAATAATTCAAGATTTATATCTTGTATGTTAACTGAGAGACTCTGATTAAATCATAAGCCTACTGAATATAATTTTTCAATTCTATAGATTTGTGCTAAAAGATTAAAGTTATGGTTTCTAAACAGATTCACTGGTTGAAATAAAATGCCAGTCTATAAATGAAAAAGTAGCTTCAAAAGAATGAGAGACATGATTCCCAACCCCAGAACATTGGGCAGACTCCTCTACTTTCAAGAGATCCTAGTTCCCATATGTTTATACATATCATGATCACACTCAATGTTGACAATTTGTACCAGTATATGACACAACTTGATGCTCATTTTTTCCCATTCCCCCACCCACCCTGAAACTCACCACCCCTATATACCTAAGGTTTGTTTCCATTTTTTTATTACCATTACAGTTTTTTCTTTCCCTAATTACTTACCCCTACCTAGTTTCCATATGTTTAAAACTAGTGGGTCATACCTATCTCATAAGGTAGAGAACTAAGTAAAACACTTGATAATATTTTGCTAGAATAATGTGTGAGATTTTACATACATCTTAAAGATGACCATTTCTCCCCAAGCAAAGGTAATAAGATATTCAAAAATATACTTTCTTTGGTTTCTTTTTTCTGTTGTGTGCATGTATGTGTATGTGTGTGTGCGCGTGCACATGTGTGTGTGCATGTGTGTGTTTGTGTGTTTGTGTGTGTGTGTGTGTGTGTGTGTTGCTGGGGATTGAATTCAGGGCCTTCACATTGATCTACATCCCTAGCCTTTTTTTAGTTTTTGTACTTACTAGACAGTGTCTCTCTAAATATGCCAAACGGGGCTTAAACACTTGAACCTCCTGCCTCAACTTTCCAGACTGCTCAAATTACAGGTGTGTCACCAGACACTCAAAAGCCTACTTCTTAAACAAATCTATCAAAATTAACTAAGGAAAAAACAGAACCAATTCAACCACCACCATCAATCATCCAACCTCAACTTCACTGGCCACATAAAAACAGGTTAGAAAGAAGAAATCAGTTTTATCTGAATTATAAAAAATATTGTGCTTTGGTGACTAGCTTTTTTTCTTTCACTCATTCGTCCAGAGATATGTTAGTCAGTTTTCTGTCACTGTGACAAAATGCTTGAGACAGTCAACTGAAAAAGATGAAGTTTGACTTTGTGCTTTTAGAAATCTCAGTCAATAGTTAGTAGACCTTGCCGTTTTGGGTTCTGTGGCAATGTAACACATTTTGATAGGAGCATGTGGGAGAGAAAACTGCTCATCTAATGTTATTAAAGACTCAAGGACAGAGGAGCAGAAGGCAAAAATCTTCTTCAAAGTCAGTCCTTTAATGACATAAGACTTCTTGCTAAGCCCCACCTCTTCAAGTTTCATCATCTCCAAGTAGCATCAACCTGAAATTAACCCTATGTACATGAGTCTGTGGGAGAAATATACGATGAAATTTCTGGCCATGAGGGACAAATTAGATAAACTTTACCAAGTCACACTGAAAAAGACTTCAGGAAAATTACTCCTAATAAACAGTGCTTTCTACAAAAATAGATTCTCACTGGTTGCTCTTTGAGTTTCAAAATCTGGGGTTGCATTCTAGTGAGGAAATCACTATGAACCTTGGAAGAATGTGATGATTTCTTTTCAGATACAAAAGGTATAATCCTTGACACTGGTATCTACCTAGTGTCTCCATTTAAAAGAGGTGTCAGGCCATGAAATACAAAACAATTTTGTTGTAGCACTTGTGCAAAAAATTTAGGTTCACCTTTAGTGCACTTCAACACTTTTAGAAAGTATATAAAAAGGGCATTATGGTTTCTCTTTCTTCATCTAAAAGTATACTTTGATCCAAGGGAGAAGAGCTATGGAGTTACTCAGGAGGTTCCCAGTGTTGGTTTTATGCTCTCCTGTGCTGCTTGGGCTTAGGAAGATGGCCTCTCACCTGAGTGAATATCTAAATGAAAGGTAGTGATGTTAGGCTGAATACTGCCCCCAAAAAGTGGCTGTATCAACAGAAACCAACAAAAACAGTGAAAAGAACCAGTGGTATAAATAAAACCAGAGGATATCACAAAAAATTTAAACCTTCACTTGATAAACAGTAATGTTCTGTAGTTCAAAAAGTAAAAGTGATAAAGGCAAGAGGCTAAACAAATGAGTGCAGAGAGGTTAGTCCAACAGGCTCCTAGTGGGCACTCTCATGCCTTTTGTCCAGACAAATCTTGCTTCTATATGCTTGAGTGGTCTGTGGATTCTAACTATGTATGCATTGAATTGAATTTTCCATCATCTTAATTCCTTTGCTTACTTCATTATTTTCTTCTACATAATGTTGAAATTTCTGAAAAGTATCTAATGTTCACTAATCCTTTCCAGTTGACAGACATGATGACCTGCTCTTCTGTTGGCAAGAAAGTTCTCTCACAGACACTCCAGTCTTCAGAGAATGCCATGGATGGGGTTACAGTTTCTGGAACAGGAGATCATCCTGAAACACGAGGCCTGATAGATTTTTTAACTACTTAATTAAAACAGCCCATAAATAAAACAAAACACCATGCCAAGATAACTTTTCTAGTTAAGTTATAAACAATTACTTCTCTCCCGTTAGCAGCAGTGATGTTTTAGATATAGAGAAAATAATTTCCCTGCTTCAGCTTCTAACAGTTCTTTTGTCATGACTGACTTACTATCGGAGGTACTCAAATATAATTGAGTGTGTCATCCATAAACATTTTTTTATACTCCATTCTGATTCATTTCCTTTCTCTAGAAATAACAAAAAACTTATGGTGAAAATTCAGAGTTTTAATACTTATATTCAAAAAGAAGAAAGGAAGGAAGGAAGGGGGAGGGAGGGAGGGAGCAAAGGAAGGAAAGGAAAGGAAAACGTACCTATATTCCAAGTCCTGCTATATCTTCCTTTTAACATTCCCCACCATGATTGACCTCTCCTTCTCTTGTCTTCCTCATCTCCAAAAAAGAAACAACCATACTTGACACTTTTAAATTGCTGTTGGGGTTACCAAACTAATATAAAGTGCTTAAGACTTGTTAAATTCAAATATAAGAGCCTACTCTTTGTTTATCCAAATATAGCTTTAGTTTTCAGGTATGTTCAACAATTTAATCACTCAATATATCTACAAAGCCCTGTCATTGCTAGCTTTGTCCTTCAGTTCCCTAGACCTTCACTATAGGACATGTGAGTCACTCCATGGACATGTGCAGCTAACATATTTCCCATGGTTGGAAATCACGAGGAAAAAAAACACATAATCACGTTCATTGGTCGTAATAGTCCTCTGAAATAAAACATGGCAGAGGCTCCTAGCAAACACAAAATCCCTACCACTTTGTTTTGAATCTCTTCCCATTTAGACTGCACTTCTCATGTGCCTGGATTCAGCTCCTTCTGCCTAGATCCCTGATGATCTATTACAGCAAGGTACTGCGGGTCCTAAAGTATTTACCTCATAATTTTCCCATAAACTATAACTTTAAACCATTAAATTTCATTCACTTTTACAGAGGAAAAAAAACCTTCTGCATTATTAGTGGGAATGTAAACTACTACAACCACTATGGAAATCACTACAGTGATTCCTCAAAATACTAAAAATAGGCATTCCATTTGACCTAGCTCTTCCCTACCTAGGTATCTTCCAGAAAGAGTTAAAGACATCATATTTCACCAACATAGCCATATTCATTTTTACTGTGGCACAATTCATAATAGCTAAATCTTGGAAGCAGCCTCTATGTCCAACAAATGAAAGGACAAAGAAAATTGTGACATTTATACACAACGGAGTAGTATTCCACTGTGAAAAAGATAAACATGGGTCATTTGTAGAAAAATGGTGTACTTTGAAAACATAAGTGAAATAAATCAGGCACACAAGCTTTAATATTAGATCATCTCTGTCATATGAAAACCCAAAATTATAAAGAAAGTGTAAAATAAAAGACGAGAGGAAGTAGGGAAATAGATCTTTCTCAAATGGGAAGGGAAGTAGGAAATGTATGAGGGAGGACAAATAAGATGTGCTATGTACATATACCAGCTCCACACGATGATTGCAAACACAATGTATTACAAGCACATACTAATAAAATAAAAAATAAATGTTCATCGCTTTCAATTTCAGTAACAGCTTTATCCACTAGTACAAGTGGAATTAGCTCCATTTTACACAGAGAAAACTATTTTCATATAAATTATCCAAGTTTACACCGGCAGTAACAGATTGAATTGAGATTTATAATTTAACTAAACTCTCCACTATTTTCCTGTGGCAGCCATGTTCATAAAGAGCTGGGACTCAGTATTTGATTGGGTTATACTGCATATATTTGGTGAATAGAGAACATTTTAACATTATCTCTGAGGTTCAGGCATTGGGAAAAAGAATGAGAAAATCTCTAAGCAAGATAAAGTAAAATTTTAAGACAGAATATATTAATTGTAATATAAAATTTAATATTCACTGAGTGCCACTATGAATCAAACACTTTAGCCATATATTATTAACATCTATTACTAATATCCATTTTATGAGAGAAAAATGAGGTTCAAAGAGGTTACATATACTATAACACTAGCAACAAGGGCCTGAGAACTTCAGCTCCAATACAATTTGATTCCAAAGCCTTTGATACTTCTCCTGTGCAGTAGTGTGACTTAAAGGACGGAGGCATTTATATGTTTTATTTTATGTGCCTCTGTGTGTGTGTGAGAGAGAGAGCAAGAGAGAGAGAGAGGTCTCAGATAGATGTTACAAAAACAGAACTGTATCTCCCGTAAAGATCCAAAGTTTATTTTCATTCATCTTTATCTTACCTTTTGCTTTAAAGAATCAAACCATGGATTAGTATACAATTTTTTAAGTTTTTTAAAATTTATTGGTACATTTTAGGTATACAGTATGATGACATTCATCACTGGAATCTTGTACCTGTGCATATTTTAATTACTTTTTCCCTTCTCCCTGCCCTCCTCTTAACCCTTCCAGGATAGAGATTCATCCAAAGACTAGGATTAGAGGTCCCATTTAACCCAGCTACTCCTCTTCTGTGTATCTTCCCAAAAGAACAAGCATCATACCAAGTGATCCATATTCACCCATGTTTATAACAGCACAGTTGGTAATAGCTAGGTCATGGAAACAGCCTAAAGGCCCATCAGCAGGTAACTGGATAAAAAAAACATTATTATATAATTTAAAAGAAATACTAAAGCAGGTCTAATTTATACTTGTTCATTCCACTTGTGAAATTATGTACATTAATACTTCTTCCTAGTTATAAATAAATAATTAGTAGAAAAGAAGCAATGGGAACTCATCTTACCTGTGCTGGAGTCACTAAAATGTATAGGTTTTGTGGGCACAGAAGAAACTGAATACCAAAACATGGAGTTCTCATATCTGTGACAATAAGAACTATTTTGTCACAACCTGTATATGAATGTACATTTTTTTCAAAATGTACATTTTGATGTACATTTTGATGCATTTGTGAAACCCTCTTTCCTGGGTTCTGTGAAATAAGAAGCAAATATAATATATATTCAAGCAAATATAATATATTGCCTGAATGGATTGGGTTTACACTGCAGTTTAACGAAAGGCAATGAAATCTGGGCATAAAACTAATAGGTAGCACACATAAAAGCAACATAAAAACAGTGCAGCTCTTAATTAGCTATGCATGCAAGTCTTCTTTTCAGGTGTGTACTGTTCAGGAACTTCTGCTAAGAGATTACAAAGAACAGGTGATCACCCTGTCTGGCTTTGAATCCTGGCCCTGCCAGTCACTTACCCGAGGCCGTCAGGCAAGTTAGGGTTATTTCTTCACCTGCAAAATGAGGTTGTTTTGAAAATGTAACAGATGATATTGATGCCTATCTCAAACAGAGCCCAGAACATAGTAAACACAGGCAAAACGAGTCACCCTGGCTGTTTGGGAGCGTCAGGCACCTGCTCCGTGTGTATGCCTCACCTGTGGTCTCTCCTCTTCAACTCAGCATGGGCAGAGGTAAAGCATTCTTAACTAAGAATAATACTATATTTAGATTTTCTTTTATTATTTAAATTAAGAAATTATTTAAATTATCCCTTTTCACTTCCCATTTCACAAAATCATAAGTTCTTGGGGAAAAAAAAGAAAGCCTTTTCTCCCTTAACATGGCATTTTCCATTATTCTGAAAGAAAATATGTTCTATTCTAGTCATGAATGGCACCAGAAAAAGCTTCAGAATGAGAAAGTTAAAATATTTAAGAATTTCCTAAGCCACACTTTATACTCTTGTTATGTTTTAAACACATAAGAGCTCCTCATTTACAGACAACAGTGAAAACCAAGATGCATTCTGCTCACATGGCAGTCTCCCAAACCTGAATTCCTTCACCCTCTAGATCTCGTCATCTGTGTTCCTGAGGTGCAGAGGACACAGGAGGCTTCAAACTCTACCAGACACACAGTACACAGAATCCAGAGAGCAGAGTCTCTAAGACACACAACCTAGACTCTCCAACAAGTAAATCTCAAGGCAAAAGAAAGACACGAGGGGAATACATAAGGGATATTTAAAATATATGGTAATTCTCGCTCTTATTTGGATTCTAGTTAAAATAAATCTTATAAATATTGCATATATGAAACACCTAGAAATTTAAATGATTTTTGGATACTTGCTGATATTAAGCTGTTATTAGGTTTTTAAAGAAATGATAATGCTAATGCATTTATGTTAAAATTAGCAATAATTATTTTACTGTATACTAAGTTAAAGAATAATTAATTCATATGAATATAGAATTTTCTTAAATTTAAGGAGAAAAAAATGAAAAACCGGCCATTAGTTAATAATTGCCAAAGATAAATAAGTTTCTAGAGGTTTATAATACCATTTTATTTTTGAATAGTCTGAGGTTTTCCACAGTAAAGTCTCTTATCAAAGAGCAATTTCTTATCTTACAAGAACTCAGTATAAAAAAACATATAAAACTATTTTTAATTTAAAAGATTCTCTAGTTTTATCAGTTATACAGATTCAGAACATATTTGAAGGTGGCCAATCTAAAACTTATGTGAACTTCTTGTAGGTTGCAATTCTAGTGAGTCATATTTTTCTGATTCTCTTCTAATGTCCTTGAGTGGTAGTTTGGAATAGTATAAAAGGGATCATTTTTCTATATCTCCCATGATGTTATTGGTACATATGTATTAATAGAAGCTATTCGTATATAACATAATTAGGTGTATATCAAAGTACATCTAAAACATTGATTTTCTATTCTACTTTAGTAATATGTTTAGTATAATGTGAAAATGCATTCCAAAATCAGAAATAAATATTCAGCGATTATCAATAATTTTGAATTATCATCAATTACCAAACTTTGACTGAGGAAACAGACTAGAAGTGGGATGTGATGAAATTAACCAAAAACTATTTTCCTAGGAATATGTACATCTTAGTGACAAAGGATGCAGCCCCACTCACCAGGAAGTCCAGTTCACTGCCCTACAAAACACAAACAAAATTTCCCTAAGATTTCTGAAAAAAAGGAAGGTTGAAGAATAGTGGATCTTAATATATGTACTATTCTTAAAATGCAAAGTTCTGTATAAAGCAAATTGTAATTTTATGGAAATTTTTCAGGTTCTAGTTAATTAAAATCTGAGAAATATTCAAAATTTTCTTATTTTCTAGGTATGCATACATTGTATTTTAAAAATAGACTTAATCAGTTTCATATTGCCATTCTAGCAAATTGCCACAACTAATAGAAAAAAATAGTACATACTGATTACATTACAGTTCTGCATGTCACAAGTCTAAAATGAGTCTACCCAGACTAAAGTGAAGGTACAAACAAGGCTGGGTGCCTTGCTGGATTCTAAGGGAACCCAGGGTTGCTTGGTTACTGCATTATTCCCTTCTAGATGTAGCCAGTTTTCCTGGGCTTGCTTCCTCCCAAGCCATCCAAGGCCAACTGAGCTTTTGTCACTTGGTGTCATTGTGGTACAACTCTGGCCTCCTTATCTACATTTTAGTGCTCTTAAGACCACACTAAGCCCACCTGCAGAAAACAAAATAATTTTCAGTGTTAAGGTCAGTAGATTAGTAGCCTTTATTCCAGCTGCTGTCTGAATTCCCTTTTTTGTCATGTAACCTAACACATTCTCAGATTAGAGCAAGAAGCATGTGGATGCAGCCTCCCAAGAGAAGCAAACCGTTACCCGTAGTCCAACTAAACTTTAAAATTGTGAGGCATTTCTTTGCACAGATATTTCTTTTTCATAGTTTATATTGCCTTTTTACTAGTAAAATACAATTATGTGTACATATATGTATATATGCATATATATCCACTTGAAATTAGTAATGATGCTGAATTCTTTCAGATGATACAATAAAAGAATGGTAAAAGCCATTCTAAATGTATATTCAAACCACAAAGAAACACTTACTGATGTATCCCAGGCACAAATCCATAGTTTCAAAACTCTGAGCAAAGTGCAGTGGACTAGATAACACCCTCTCTGAGTAGCATTTATGACTTGGGCATAATGTATGATGCTGTTTCTAAGCCGTATGACTTATCTAGACATCTAAAGAAACACATCACATCTCCAGAAGCCTATTCTGGGTGTCAAAGCAGATTCAGGCCTTTGTATCAATGGCTGACAATCCTGGATCTTTTGCTGAAGAAGTTGTCAGAGCTGTTCAGAACCTGCTCTTTTGACAAAATTCACTACACGCAATAAAATGTCTTAAAAGGAGAAATTCCCATTAGTCCTCCAGTTAAAAAAAAAAAATCAAGTGTCATTCTTTAAGAATTTTTTTTCTGAAACAGCTGTGCACAAAATCATAAACCTGAACATGTTTTTTGAAAACTACACTACACATAAGCAAGAAAGGCACCTCTGCCTGCCGGCCCACCTGCTTATGTGGACAATGATCCTTTTCTCTCATTTTTAGATGAGACAGCCACAATAACTGCTCTCTAAGCCCTATTTCTGGTGTGAAATTAATGATCAGCCTTTCAATGGTAGCTCCTGCAGACCCATTGATGAAGTATAATATAGAAATACATTAAATGTTTAGCTGGACTTGCATTAAACATTCAGTATACAAGTGAGACACAAAATAGCCTAATGGATATTACTCTAAAAGTAGAAACCTGATTTAATATTGGAAGTCCTCCCCACCACCAAGTCCACCTAACCACTTTAGGGCTCCAATGTTTGTTCTGTTGATTTTTTCTGATTTCCACTGGAGAACTTTATCAGGTCATTCTCAAAATATCTTTGTTTTGTACAACTCTGTTAGATATTGTATAGAGATAAATAATTTAGTCCAACGGAAACTTTTGCCTCCAAGTTTTTTCAATGGCCCCACAATTCTCTCGGCTTCTATCTCATCTTGCCCTCTCATCCCATATATAATAATAAAAGCCACGATGTTGATGGTCACTGTCATCTTCATGCAGTACATTACATATCTCATCCAACACCCATGATGTTTCAAACAAAAGAGTCAATATTTCAGAATTTTTTCATCCTTTACTGGGGAAGAAAACAAGGATCAGAACAGGTTAGTGCCCTCTGAAGGCCACAGAATGAGTATGTATTTGACAGAAGATCTATTAAGAGCTTGACAGAACTTCTGTTCATTCCTAGTGTGATCCAGTTCCATTCAACAGTGTTGCCTTTAATCAGCCAAGCCCTATCCATTGTTTTTCCTGACATTGTATGTATTTGTTCTTTCCTGTCCAGTTGTATGGCTTTGTTCCCTAATCCAGGCTTCTATCAACTTGTATTTAGCTTCCTGCAATAGCTTCTGAGCTGACATCTGCACTTCCAGTATCGAAGCCTTACAAGTCAGATTAACCACTTTGATCACGTCCATCCCCCTGCTCAAAACCTCCAATGGTGCCACCCTGCCTAGAGGTGGGTTTTCCAACAGGCTGATCACAGCCCTCTGCCAGATGGATCGTGAAACCACATCACCACATTCTTTGTTGGCTTCTCCTCTGCGAAGTTGTGACTCACACATTTGAAAGGCACAGGGAGGGCTGCCACACCAGTCACTTACTCACATTTCAAGTGCCCTGGATTAAAGAGAATAAGAAGGATGAGAAGCTTTCACCATGTCCCTCATCCCTGCCACATCTCATTTATTAGAGGGAGTTGGCTGGAAACCACACAGATTGAAATTCCAGAGTCTGCTGCAGACTCCTCATTCTTCCCTTGATCCTCATGGTTTTCTGACAGAATGTTCCTTTTATCTAAATACCTGATACTTTCTCAGTTTTTCTCCTAAACAAATACTCAAAGTATCAGAATGAAATACAGGCTCACACACTTCCAGAGGCAGCAATATACCCATAGTCCAGGTTCTCCATGATTTGGTCCTATTCTCATTTTTGTCCTGTTTTCTACATTTCTCCTGACTCTGGCCACTGTTTGCTACTTTCGCACCTTGCCCATCACCCACCTGTACTCAAGTACACTCATTTTAAGCATTTCTCTTAAGCAGATGGTCAACTGCAGCCTTCTCTGCCCAACTGAAGTTATAAAATAGGGAGATAAAGGCTCTGGTGAGCAATAAGGCTTAGGTCCAAATAAAGCTTTTGTCAGATGCTGAGAGTATGAGATTGCAGAATATGCTCTGCTGCACTGAGACTTCTAAATGAGCATTGTCCAGAATCATCATCTTCTACTAAGAATAACTGAAGACCACCTCTTTCAGAGCCTCAGAGGTAGGTTCCACAATTATAGAGCTTGAAAAGTTTGAGATAACTACATGTAATCTTCACACTTTTCATTCAATTGACACAGATAATTGTATTGATGGTTATATGTCTGTGTGTATGTTTTATACCTTAAGCTAGATCTCTTCCCTTAGCAGAGAAAAATATGTATATATCTTTGTATTTCCTAATGGGAGATGTTTATATGACATGGAATATTGACTATATGAAGAAATCAAGATATAATACAAAATATTACTAGAGTTTACATAAAGTATTTTAGAAGAACTATGGCCAGAATTAAATGTGGAAATGGCCAAGGGGAAATTATGAATAAAAATAGATTTTTTATTTCCTCAGAAAACTGGGAGCAAGAAATGTTTTAAAAAATAGCTTAAATATGGAGTAGAAATTAAATTTTTCATTTAGTTATATTTTCTTTAAGAACAACTTTCAGTAAAATCACAGAGTAACATAAAAATAAAACAGTAAGAACATAGCTTGGTAAAAGTCTAAAAATAGTACAGAATCTGGGTAAACAAATTTTTGAACATGAAGTCTTTTATGACAGTTGAAATTTTAACAAAGCCACACACTAAAAATGCAACAAACAATTATCTATAATTTCGACTAAACTGCTTATTTTAAACAAATAGTTGCTATTCTAAGGTGAATTAATTAGGAACTATATTTGTTTTCTTTGTATGTACAACTGAAAACAAGTCATGCATAAAGTTTATTAAAGCCTGATAATTTTTTTCAACAGCACCTCAGGCTCTATATTCAATCCAAATACATATATACTAAAAATATCTGCCTCTACTCTAAGTTTTAACTCTATAAAAAGTGTGTAATTGTATGTTAATCGCTCAAAGACTAGTTAAATAAACATAGTTTGATTGACAAATTCATTACTTTATAAAGAATAATATTTTCAAGACAAAGAGTTTGTAATACTAAAAATTAACGAATGTACAACTATGTACCTGTCATCATTTGACTCTAGCTATGGAACACAGGTTAAGAGTCTCACTTGCTCTCAGCTATTCTTGGGGAAATAAAGGAAAATTAATTGTGGTAAGGGCAGAAGGATAAAGGAGTGAGCAGGCCACTTCTAAGGCCAGAGAAAGGATTGCCACTGAAGGTAAAAAGATGATAGTGTTAAGTCTGTCTTCTGTGGAAGTCCAGATTTGAGTTTCCATTTCATCTCACCACACAATGGTTAGGCTCTAATGCCTTGTGATCCTTTTCCTCAAAGATTGTACATCATGATGATGCTGCCTGACCTAAGGAGCCTGATGAGAGTGAGTCTAGCAATCTATGTAAATATACAGAGAGATCTCCAAATATCCCTTTTAAAGATTGAGATATTTCATTATCCTGTCAGATAGAAATATGGGATAAGATGAGCAGTGAAGAAACAGGTGCAAAAAAAACAGGCACCAACATGCAAATAATAGGGGGGACCCCAGAATACGTGTTGCTACAAGTGGGAATTTACTACCGTGATCATAATATACACATAATTTCTGTAACAAATTTTTTCTTCATTGGAACAGCATTTTCCTCCAGTATCATTTTCACTGATCATTTGAAAGAATACTGAAACAGAATGCCCCTGTCCAGAAATAAACCATGTCTCTTTTGTAGCTTTCCCATTCTAGGTCTGGAATTACCCCAAAACCATCACACTGTTTGACACGCTTCCCTTGAGCAGTGGGGAGGGCTTAGAAGACAGGACATTCATAGTAATTGGTTGCTTCTCTCTATCCCTTAGAATAAAGAGAATTGCTTATCATTACTATTAGGCAAAGATTCCCCTTGTATTATTTTTGTAATTGTTGTCTTTATAGTTATCTACCTTTACCATAAAGGAAAAAAAAGTACAGAGGACAAAAGATAGTAAATTTCCCAGAAGGTGAAATTTATTAGGAAATATTTCAATACTATCATCTTCATTTAACACATTTCAAGAATTACAAGTAGTTTAGTATAATAGCCAAGTAAAGAAACACATTGGGAAATATTGCAATATAACTATTTCAGCTGATACTACAGTCAGGAAAATGGCTTCCTAGTGACACATTTCCCATTTTGGTGTGGTGTTTCATGGTTAAGAACAGGTTAAGAAAGTCACATTATCTGGGCTCTTCTGTATTCACCACTTACATCTGTGGAAAATTTACAGTGCTTCTTTTTGTGCTATAGTTTCCTCATCTATACAAAAACAAAAGCAGTAGGACTTGGAATGGTAATTGTGACAATTCATTGTATATGAAAAATTAAAAGCATGCCTGGCATTCGGAGAACACTGAAAAATGTTAGCTTTATTAGCATTAGTAAATTAAAATAAAACGTGTTATTTCTAAACTTGTAAGAAAATCATCATGAATCCTGGTGAACGTGTGGAGTTCTAAGGAATCCTTGACTATCAAAGTTATCCATGGGAATGTATCCACTTTCAATAGAATATCTATCAACAAATAAATGGCTTGCTGAATATCATGGATATGTAGGAATATAGTAATAGAATGAGTAGACTTAGTCAAGTGAGAAATTTTGGAGAATCAGCATATATGTCTACCTACCTAATACCCTAAGGACTCAGCGCTTTCATTTTATCTTTATTCAATTTGGAAAATAAACTCTTCCTACTGATATGTATTCACAACTTTCACTACAGCAAGGCAACTTGAATACATATTATTATTGAATCTCATGATTATTGGTGAGTATCAAGGTTAACTTGTAAATTATGTTTTATTAAAGATCTCAGCACAGTTTGACTATTATATGATTATACTTTAATTTCTCTTTACCACTCCATTTACCACTTGGTTTTATTTGTGACAGCCAATTTTTCATTAGCAAACTATAAGAACTCGTTTATTATATTTTTTCAGGCATCTTTATCACTGATATATATAGACATATTGAGATGTTAATTTGAAAGGAAACGTAAAAGTAGCCATTCAAAAGTGAACATGGAGGGCCAGGGATATAGCTCAGTGGAGCCTGCCTTGCAAGTGCAATGGCTCCGGTTCAATCCCTGGTAAACACATACAACAATGCCAGGCATGGAGAATCACACCCATCAGTAATCAGAACCACACACCACAGTGCAGGGCGTGGTGGCCTTCGCCTGTAATCTCAGCACTTGAGAGGCAGAGACAGGAGGACTGCTGTGAATTCAAGGCCGACTCAGGGCCAGCCTGAACTACAAAGCGAAACCCTGTCTCAAAAAAAAAAAAAAATGAACCTGGAAAAAATGTAATAAACAATTATGGTGCTCAAAGATTTAAAGAAAAATAACTGTTACATAATTTAAGCATTTTGATATAAACAGTGATTAAAAATTTAAATACTAATACAAAATATTAAAATGAATATTGCACATCAAAGATATTGTGAAACTAGAAAAATAGATGAGAGACAATTACTTCTAACAAAATTCAGAAAACCAAGGTATTTGAAGCAGAAACAATAAAAGATGCAAAGCCAAACTTTCAACTTATAATTACTATAAAAATCTGCATTATTTCTGGAGAACGGATGATTTGCTGAATAAAAGATTTACTAGCAAGAAATAGCCTGATGCACTCTTAAAGATGTTTTAGCGTGCTAAATTTCTTTTATTCTCACAATGAGTAAGAAAACTCTCAGATCTGACACAGCAGGTTAAGAGCAGGTTTTGTGCAAAGTAAACTTTCTTGTCTTCCTTCATATATATATATATATATATTATATATATATATATATATATATAATATATATATACATTTGTACTCAAATATATTGATATACATTGATATACATTGATGTACAATCTTTGAGTACAAATATATTATATATCAAAATATAATATCATATTTTGTAAGGGCTGCTATTAGCCTTTCAGAAAGCTCTGTTTTTGTTGCTCTCAATCCTGGAAATTCCTCTGTGTATAAGTGGTGTGAGTTAATAGTTTTACTCCTGGAGCAATAGATCAGGCATTTTCTCATTAATAAAATTGATAATGCATTAGAAATTAAAATATAGCTTTACTCTCAGTAGAAATAATCACATGTGAAGTAGTTTTGAATGACAATGAAGAAAAAAACAAAGAGTTTTAAATTATAACACCTATATACAACTTTGTGCATTCAAAACAAAAACAAAGACAGCTTTAAAAAATTAAGTTACTTATTTGGAAAATTTATTTGCAAACTTTAAGCATTGACACTTTTAAAATGATAAATATATTGAATGTGGTACTAGCCATTTTATCCTGAAACTATTAGAGCTACTATCTTACTTCACGAAATAGAACAAGCAAGTGGAGTATTGGCTTCTGTAATGACTTAAGACAAAATTTTGATTACTTTCTTGGTGTGTGCAATACAATAAGAATTTACCTATGACACTGAAATGTACATTCAATTTACCTATGACATTTCACTGTACATTCAGACCGTGAGATCATCAGAGCTCACTTCTCTTCTTCTGCCTGTGCCCATCACACATACCATATTTTAGGTTCACTACCCAAAAGTTTCAATCAGATGATACTTTATATTAACTGAAATTTATACTTCCATGTGTTTACTTTGTTCTGCTATACAATTATAGATTAATTTCAAACTACAACAAACATGATTAAAATGGCAATCATAAACATTTTTTTCTGTAAAAGCACCTACTTTGGTATATAAAGTGTCTTCCATCTATGAATATCTATTTCCAAAAAGGTTAGGCTAACTGTATAAAAAGAAACATACACAATACACTAGATATATAGATAGACAGATAGATAGATAGATAGATAGATAGATAGATAGATAGATAGACGGATATTACAACTAGATACATCAATCTAAAAGAATGTCAGAAATTAAAACAGTAGAAATTGAACTTAAAACATTTATCTTAATAATTTTTAAATTTCTACAAAAACTACATAATCTAAGACAATCTAAGGCAAGATATGAAATTTCCAACATGGAATAATAGTAACAAATCTGATGCAGAAAACAAAAATTTAGCAATAGTTCAAAGTTTCAAGTTATAGATTAATGGAAAAATAAGAGGTGCATATGTAGGCAAACAATAAATTAATTCTGTTACAACATATTTATATGCATTTGAAACAAAAGGGTAAGAAAAAAATAAAACTTTAGGAGAGCATATTTTTAACTTTTCTTAATAACTGAAATAAGTTCTCTGCACTTCCTTTAATTTATATGGCAAAGTCACTGCACAGTTCTATGCTGAGATGTACTTGCCTATTATCTCAAGGTTATCATTTTTATGCATACAAAAATTAAAGTTTTTAAAGTGTTCCTTAAACTGATTTTATTAAAACAGTCAAAAACACTAAGAATTATTTCATTAGCCAATCATTTTAACCTTACCCTGTATATTACATCTCAGACTAACCAATCAAAATGCAAAATATTAGCAAGGTCATAGTAGTATAACAAAACATACTACTATATTTCACAGATTACAAAAGACATTAAAATTCTGATACCCCATTCATAAGGAAAAGATTGTAATGAGAATAGAAAATGGCACAACATTAATTCATTGTGTGACAAAGAATATAATGAGAATGGGAAATAGTACAAACATAACTCATTCCTGTTACAGTTTTAAGATTGTAATGTCATGGTTCATATCACATACTTAGCAAGAAGGTGGTAGCCAATGTGTTGTAATATTCAATGGCTATTCTGAATTTAGTGAAAGCCTTATTGCGTACAACTATATATATAATGATTTTAAACTTTTGCCTTTAGGAATGATCATACTTAAAAATTAAACAATGCTACTAAAAGTTTTATTTTAAAACATAGCAGGTGTATCACTAAAAGATAAAGGTCATGAGTTCACTGGACAAATGTAAACAAGAAACGCATCTTCTATTGGACACATATAATATTTCAAAATAAAATAAAATATATTAGTAAGCAGTGATCTCAGAAACTGTAGAAAGCAATAATTTTATAAAATAGTCATCTCTTCTGTCAGAAAGTCAGGGAATGTTTTCATAGGGTTGTCAGTCTTCAGTGTTCTGAGGAGAACAAAGCTATTCCTAACAAGCACCAGAAACAATATTCTAGTAAGTGGAAGACACTGGAAGAGAAAAGCTGACTCTGTTTTGCAATCAAAATGACATCGAAAGTTACATTAGCAAGTGTACACCTGCTGTTGGGAAGATGATTCAAAAAGTTCAAGAAGTTGTTTTTAATTCAAGTTCAAGAAGATGTTTTATAATTCAATTATAAATATAATAGATGACAACTCCATTTCATTGGCTTTAAGTTATCTGCACTAATACAAAAATGTATTATGGATTATTGAAAACAGTGTGTGTGTGTGTGTGTGTGTGTGTGTGCACGCACACACTCAAAAATGTCTTCCTTTCCCCCCAGATAATTGTACTTTCTAATTACATAAGCAGTGGTTAATATTAAGATTAGATTTAAACTTATTTGCATTCCTTAAATAAATATCCAATAACATGCTGGGATATACGGTCAAGTTTAATTAACCCAGGATTTAAAAATTGACATAAATTATCCCCAAAATAGATAAACCACAGATTTTTTAATTGAGTAGTTGGCTTGGGAATATCCTGCTTTTAAACATCTTTAGTTTATAGGGAAAGTTGAATGTAAAAAGAAGTTTTGTAAAATGAACAGTTATTTCTGTTTAAAAAAAAAATACGTTCAGTGACAACAAGGTGTAGATTTCATCATCAAATCAGATTTCACACTTAAGAATCTGCTTCAGTCATGTTAGCTATTATAATTCCTAAAACCAGACATTTTTGGTTTATCTACTAGGTGGATGCCTATTGAATTTGCTAAAGGACATTAGGACAGTTGTTATGTGACACAATATAAGCCTAAAACTTTTGTTCCAGTCTCATTTTTGCAAGAAAAAGTTGTAAGATAATTTAATACAGGCAGCAGTGTGATACCTTCTTAAACATGGGTTAGTGTATTACAGTTTATGTCCATAAGTTGCTTTGTGTGTCTAACATGACTTGGCCTCTTTAACTTTTAATGCACCAATTAAGATGTTCCAATCTTGGATTGAAATAGCTGGTTATGACTGCTGATGCTAGATTTATTTGCTGATAATCATTGGAGCTACTAAGTGAAAAACCAGAGAGAGTATATCTCTAAAAACAGTGCTTTTCTGAATAACACTTGCTTACTTCAGACTCTATGACTGTCATGGGGAAAGGGCCAAAGTGACATTGTAAAATCTGAAAACATTGTTCCTTTTCTTGAGAAATTTTTTGGTAAGAACCTATCAAATCTTTTTGTGTGTTACTGATATTCAGTTGTCTGTCTGTATTTCTAGGAGATTGAGTCTAGCATCCCTGTAGATAACAAAATTATCTCAAGTCCCTTATAAATATGGTATGGTATTTGCACATAGCCTATAAACATTCTCCTGTATACTCAAACTGTCTCCAGATTACTTGTGATATCTAATATAATGTAAATGTTACATAAATAGATGCTATATTTTTTATTTAGGCAATAATGACAAGGAAAATCTATACATGTTCAATACAGACATTTGTTTATTTGTTTGTTTGTTTGTTTGTTTTGGAGACAGAGTCTCCCTACATAGTTTAGGCTGGTCTTGAATGCAATATTTAGTCCAAACTGGCCTCAATCTCATAGTGATCCTCCTGCCTGAGCTCCCAAGTACAGGCATCACAGGCATGCACCACCAGGCCAGGCTCACACATAATTTTTTAACAAATATTTTCAGTCCATTATTACTTGAATCTATACATGTAAAACTCATTAATACTGAAGACCAATTGTAGTAATCATTCCATAGTATTCTTAATACAATACTGAACTTGTGAATATAAAATTTCAATTTTGAAGGTAACAGTTGGTAGGCTATCTTTTGATAAATAACCAAAATGTATTCATTCCCTGGTGTAAGCAGGATCATAACTCCCTAAAGACATTCACACTTCCAGATGTTGATAATAAGCTACCTTAAACAGCAATAGATATTTTGCAGATGTGATCAAGTTAAAGATCTTAAAATAGAAAGATTTTCCCAGATGACTCAAGTAGGCCCAGTGAAATTACAAACTTTATGAGTAAAAATGGAAGGCAGGAGAGAAAGAGACTTAAGGATGTTATGCTTCTGGGCTTGAATATAAAGAAAGAGGCCAGGGGCTAAATAATTCAAATGGAAGAAGGAAAAGAAAAGAGAGCAGACAGGGGTTCCATGGCCTCCAGAAAGAACAGCGTTCTGCTATTCCCTGGATTTTAATTAACCAAGTGAAGTTACTTAGAGTCTCTGATCTCCATAACCATAAGCTATTTGTATAACTTTAAGCCACTAAGATTGTATTGTCACCAAAGAATAGGAATGAATACTATCCTCAGCATTACTCAGGAATACTATGTACCTTTTAAATTTCAGTTTTAATGTTCTTCTCTTTAAAACATGCAAACAGATCAAGATATTTTTAATCTAAAAATACACATTACTAAAGCCATGTCATAAACTTGTCCTATTGTAAAAGTTAGCACTACAAAAGGCTTTGTATTTTACAGTTGCAAAATTCTCACTTCTGAGGGTTCAAAGACTAATTTCAAGTTCAGTACATATTTAACTGTCTTTCCTCTGAAAATGGAATTGCAATTTTGCTATTCCTTCTACTTCTTTTCAGCATAGTTTAAAAAAAAGATAACACAATAATAGAATAAACTAGCTAAGTAACAGAGAATCCCTTTTTAATTCATCTGTAGCTGGCTTCTAAGACAGAGAAGCTGACTACCTTGCTCATTCATTTGCTGCAATAATCCCTGGGGGACGCATCTCATCACCTGATTGTCCCCTTGGTAAATTTCCTTATTTTGCAGTCTTTATGGAGGAAAGATACCCATCATCATAAATCTTAAATATCTTTGCAAGTACAAGTGAAAATACAAGCCCATATATGTTAACAGCTGTACAACTGCCTCTTGGGATAAATGTATTATAGATGTAGAACAGTCATAATAGCACTCACACTCTCATTTTTCCCATTTCATAGGTTTTATACCTGTACCATCTGGGCCATACACCTGGATGGATGACAGCATTCTTGCAAGGTCTAGCTTTCCAAATGGTCTTTCCTGGCCTCTGATTTTGTAGAATTCCTTCCACTTTTTATTTCACATTAAACCTAAGCCTCCTGAACACATTGTGGTGCATGTAAACATTAATATTAGAAGGAAATATATTTGTTATTTATAAAAATATGAGATTTAGTTGTATGAAATCAAGTATTTCTCACATTTTCTTCATTAAAAAGGAGACGTTGGTCAAGACATTTAACATGTGTTCGTATCATCTTTCAGAAGTTAAACAGAGAATTAAGGTTACTGTTATATTTAAATGATATTAATGTGCCTGGAAGAAATTTTTTGAATAATGTTTATGTAATTAGCTTTATTGTTTCATTATTTTCATTTTTATTATTTCATAATTTCATACTTATTCTAGTTAAAAAGAGAATTTTAACTGTATTTGCTTTATCTATTTCTAATTTTTCTTGTTCACTGGGGTTGCTGTTGTTTTTGTTTGTTTGTTTGTTTCGGTCTTGCCTAACAGCTCCATCCCCCTGTCAGACTCGTGCTTGTCTCTCTGGAGATCTTCAAAGCTAATCAGTTTCAAGAAATGTTCTGGGCATCCTAGGATGATCGTTCCACAGCCATCATTTCAGAAACACTCTTCCTGGGAATGATGAGGCCTTTGACTTTAACAAAACTATGGGTAGCATCCTTCCCTCTTCTGCTGTGAGTGTTCCTGATTTTGGAAGAGCCTTTATTTGTTTGATACTAAAGTCCTCACGCTATTACTAAACACTGGCTACCTCAATGATGGTTCAGCTACCCCTTCTCCTGCAAGCACTGTTTTTCTACTTTTTTCCTTGGGATAGCTGAACAACAGGTATTATTGAAAGATTTGTTCCCAAAAAAACTAATTGGTTAGCATGAAACATGGCTCATGAGTTATGTCCAATCTCTTTTTGAGTTCCAGCCCTGGCGTAACATACAACCTAGTCTCTCTACGGAAATTGTTTTCAACAGAAGTCAATGTGCTTTAATTTCTAGAATAATAATAAACAGAAAGGAGGACTATTCTTTTTAATAAATTATGGTTATATTAAATAAATATTATGTGGCAGGAAGCCAAACAAAGGAAAAACTCAGTCACCATTTTTATTGAAGTATGCATACACTTAGTTTTATTCCCCCTTTTAGAAAATAGTAGCTAAAGAAATCTCATTATTGCAGCTTTGCAAATGTATGTCTTCAACTTCTAATAATATGCAAGAACCAGCGTCAATTCTATGGCTTTATCTCTGTGAACACTGGTTGTGTGTGCATTTTCTGGTCATCTTTTTACCCATTGGAGGATTTAACGCTACCAAAAAAAGCCAGACAACAGTTCTCCCTATTATGTGCAGTTAAGTTCCTGTTTGTGAGTGTTATTTATAAGAAAGGCAGCAGGACTGGGAAACAAACCAAAGAAAATAATGTTAGCATAAATGCTCCAAAGGAGACATGGGTTGCTAATGGCTTTTCAGAAACCATAGGGAGTGAGGGAGTAACACTTCCCCTCCATTGAGCTGTTTTAATTTTTTTTAGGCCATGTGAACTATTTGACGAGCTTTATAGAATCTCACTTCTGAATTAGGACTTTGTTACTTTAGAAGTGGCCGTTACCATTCTAAGAGTCAGCATGAATAGTAATAAGAAAATACGAAGGAAACTGATTCAAGATGTAACTTCGGGAAATGCATCTGCCATTTTCATGGTGGTCAGGCACACATCCAGGGCAGCAACCATTCTTCCATGGTGATAAATATGAAAGATGACTTTCAGGAAAACTATGCATGTAGATGAGGATCACACTAGGACAAAGCCATAATTTCACACAGAGCTGAAGAAGGTAGTAGTTCAAACTTTCCTCGACACCTCTTCCTAAATGAATGCACATCATCCAAACTGGCCCTACAAATCATTTCTAAGCAGAGAGAAGAAAACATTCTTTATTCTTTAATATTTTGCAGTAAGTATCTTTAACTTAGTTGAGAACAATTAATGGGACAGGAATTTTGAATCCTTCGGGTGTAGCATTCACATTGTGTATAAATTATATTTGTGGCCTCTGTCAGGGAAAAAAGGTCAGTACAAGTGTTTGTACCCATTTTATGTTATGATGTTAAAGAAGTGGAAAGAAGAGGTGTCCGGGTAGCTGGGTTCTAACCATCTGCTGAGTGAAGGAATCTGCTCTGAGCCGCTGGCGTTACTGTAAGGGAGTCATTTGATTTCCTTTTCCTGAAAATGTTTACTTGCAAAATACACATTTCAAATTCAGACACCCACAGTCTCTCCTCCACTTTTAGGATTTCATTAGTTTTATAATGTAGCCACTATCACAAACTAGGATAGAAGCTGAATTCAGGACTTCAGAGGATGAATTCAGGGAAATGTTCTTCAAGCCCCTTAGCAAATAAAAACTTACAACTTTCGCCTGTAGCTTAGACTTGTTCAAGGTCCCAGAGTCCAAGAGTCTGCACCGACATCTCACCTGTCCCCTGCTCTGCTGTCATCATCTGTGCTACACATATTGTCAGACTGTTTCTAAATAAGTATTTTTGTTTTTATCATTTTTTTTATTTGATGCCCCACAAGAGCTTTGGAGCATATATAGTTGGATAAAAACTCTGATTTATTTCGAACACAAACTGTTAACTTGAAGAATTCTCAGTTGCTAACCAGTCCCCCCCCCAAAAAAAAAAACAGTTTTGCTTAAGAAAAAATTTTAAATGGCACCATGTGGTGCCTGCCAGAGAACAACTTGGTGCTAGAGCTCCGGAGAGACGAGCAGGGTGCGAAGTCAGTGGCGACCTCTGAGGTTGCTCCTAGAAAGGGTGATGGGAACATATTCCCTGAGCAGAGAAGATAGGGGGCTACGTGTTGGGGAGGAGGGACAGGAGGACAGGGAGAGGGCTGGGAGGAAGACAATGAGGAAGAGGCTCTGAGGAAAGCCTGAGCAGCAGAAGGTAGCTCCTGGGGCTCTGGAGCTTCCCACCCCAGAGGAGGAGAGGGAGGACAAGTCAAGGAGCAAGGCCAGGAGCTGGCCAGGCGGCAGCAGCAGACGCAGGAGCCCTGCCACTTGAGGCCCTGGCTCTTCTTTTGTGTATTCTGTGAGTGCAGGAAATGGGCAGTGTTTTCTAGTGGCTCAAAATCCAGAGCTATTTCCAAGAAAGAAACTGTCAATGCCTACGAGTGCTATCGAGGCCAAGGTGAAACGTGGTGAACCGGAAAATGATTCATACAAAAACCATCCTAGAACCTGCTTCTACACTACCACACTTTTCTCCCAGATAGTTTTAAATTTCTGTTTCTCCATTGCTTTTAGCTTGTTTGCAAAATAAATTTTGAATCTGAGGGTTTTAGAGAGCAGAGTGTGGAATAAATAAAAGCCAGCATATGGAAATTCTTTACTATCAAAAGGATCATGCTTACTAACAACAAAAAAAATATTTAAAGATCAAACAACTACTCTTCTTCGTTCTACTAATTTAAATATGAATAAACTTTAATTCTTTCTTTAAAAAAGGAAAAAAATTTAAATGGAAAATTAGGGTTATGTTGTTCATAGCTAACCATTGTCTTCTTGAATTTATATGTAATCAAGTTTACAGATCCTCAATTAATTTGAAAGCAAACAACGGAGCCGAAAGCAATTTAATTTTCATAGGCCCAGATACATGGTGCATTAAAGGGATTGATACCAGGAGAGAGATGCAGTACAAAGGTACTGATCTCATCTCATCAGTTGTGAAGAAATGCTTAGAAGGTTTAAGTAAGCAAGTCTTTGAATAATCTGATCGCTAACTAGTAAGGCTTTACTGAATATCCATTTTGACTTCCATTAATTCTTAACATCCTCTTCTAAGATATAAAGTCAAATCTGGTAATAGTTAATAAAAAATAACAAAAGATAGTCTCTCTGAAGTTCAACGAGTATGAACTTTTATGGAGTATTTGGTATTTCCTTCCAGGGCTTTGTAAGGACAGTAACAGCATCTTGGGTTATGTCAAATGGAAGACAACTAGGGCATTTCTTAGAGAAGTATTTGTTCTCTCTGTGCTGTACCAGCTCATCTGTCTAATGTGGGAAATGCTTTTCCTTGTGTGGATCGTAGAGGGAATTTCTTTTACAATTTATCTGAGTTTTTCTGGTCATACCTACTGAATTTTGGATCATCCTCAGACCTTCACCTTTTGATCTCATGGTTTATATTGTTTTTCAGAAATTTCCAGCAAAGTCAACAGTGAATTTTTCATGCAGACATGCTGTTTCTTTCCTTTTTATAAAACAAAGGAATCTTTCCAAACCAAATAGTTAATAATGTTATAAACATTTAAAATGCAAATCTGTTTTAAAATCTCACATGTGTACCAGTGATTGACAAAATTAAACACACAATTATCTAGTTTAGGAGTTAGAGATTAATGGTTTTAAAATTATATACAAGTGGGAATTTCAGAGATGAAATTCTATTTCCAAATAGACATTAAAGAGAGGGATTTCCTAAATAGAAAAGAACGAGGAGTGTTCTCTCTCTCTCTCTCTCTCTCCCCCTCCCTCCCTCCCTCTCCCACTATCTCCATCCTATCAACCTATTACAATACTAGCACTGTTACTAGCTGAGGTCCATTCTGGCCTTGCGTGTGAGTCAGAGGTAGGGATG
The DNA here is from genome assembly GCA_004026965.1 of Petromus typicus. Classification (NCBI taxonomy): domain Eukaryota; kingdom Metazoa; phylum Chordata; class Mammalia; order Rodentia; family Petromuridae; genus Petromus; species Petromus typicus. Next base: position 5,360 of record PVIR01007784.1, on the reverse strand, counting down.
TTGAGAACCAAAACACTCCAACAAGCACTGCACATGCGATGCCTGAGACAGTGCAACATGGGATCTGAGTGAAAGACTGGCAGTAGGAAGCACTGTTTCCTGAAAAATACCAGTTTTTTAACTTTGACAGACTTACAAATAGATAACAATTTTTCATGCCCTCTTAACTCTACTATCAAAACAATAACAACAACAAGAGAAGGGCTGGGAACATCAAAAAGGGCCCCTTGGGCTGAGCCTTGCCAAGCTAGGACGTCCAAGGTGACATGGAAGACAAAGGCCCCGGCTGAGGAGAGGCAGCTGCTACTCATTAGCGGCTGATAGTCACACAAGAAACAGGCCTCGGCATCGCCAGACCTAATTTCTTTTCAAAAGATGTTTTAATACGTATTTTTATGTAAAATCTCACACGTTTTAAATGTTGGCTATTAATTTAGAAAATATTTTAATAGTGTCACTAAACCAAGCTCAATTGCAGGTTACCCAAAATGGAACTTTTGATCTATAATCTTATTTTATCTTAGTTTATTAAATACAGGTGTGTGTGTGTGTGTGAGAGAGAGAGAGAGACAGAGAGACAGAGAGACAGAGACAGAGAGAAAGAGAGACAGAGAAAGAGTCAAAAATCAAATATCAAAGACCAAGAGTGGTATGTGAGAATAAAAATCAGAGTTTAAAAGAGTTGACTGGCTGGCAAACACAAGGTTCTGAGTTTGATTCCTGGCACCAAACAAACTAACAAGCGAAAGAACAATAGAGTATATACGTAAATGTTATAGATTACCTTAGATATTTGGTATAGGATGTGTTCTCCTAAAATTCATACATTAAAATCATAACTCCCAGTTCCTCAGAATGTGAATATATTGGTAGATAAGCCCTGAAAGAGCAGATAAAGTGAAAATAATACCAATTGGGTGGGTCCTCATCCAATCTAACCAATGCTCTCCTAGCAAGATGACGCCTGAACACAGAGGACGCACCAAGAAGTCCCTGAGCAGAGAAAGGACTGAGTAGGAGTCTGGGAAGGCAGCCACCTGTGACCTAACGGGCAAAGCCTCAAAGGGAACTAAGTCGCTGCCACACCGATGAGAAGAGCATCTTGTTATTTTTCGGGTCATTTTTAAGACATCTACTCTGTGGATCACTCTAGGAAACTGATGGAGTATTCTTAGGTAAAATCAGCACCAGATACCTATACATACATTGCCATCTATGTTTTGCAAGGAAACAAAGTAAAAGTAGAAATTGTATACTTGACTAAAAAAAATTCAATGTCAAATAAATTATAAAAGAATTTTATTTGATACAAAGATGCTACTATTACCAGATCAGGGGTAGGGCAGATGGATGATACGAAAAACTCTCTAGGCGGAAGACCTGGACGAAATGAGAGACAACTTGTAAACTATTTTTAGCTACTTATGAAGAGTTGCTGAAGTACCAAATTCAACTTTTATACTGATTTGAAGTAGTAAGTTCATAGCTGTAGGATTCTAGAGGTAAGAAAGAGGCTGCGAGTAACAACATTAAAAATGTTTGTCCCACAGATTAAAACTCCAAGATTAGAAAATGAAATGATCCTCTTAGCACTTTCATTAGTTCACAGCAGATATGTTCTTTCAGCCAATCTGAGAAAACGTGTCCAGACTCTCCTGAGTTCATCACATCTGACTTCTTTATCAAAACTGTGTGAAATAAACACAAATGCTGATAGTGATAAATAGGAAATAATTTGCATACTTTCTTGGTACCACACACAAGAGATCCAAATATACTGTCCCATTAACTGATTTAAATTAAAGATGTGTACTGGAATGATATTAAAGACTGAATAAAAAATTTTCTTCAGCCTTTAGAAATTTGAATTGATTCCATTGTGGGTAGGATCAACTTATGGAGAAGTCATGTGGATGAAAGAAGTTTTCACTGGGCCCTGGGACCAACCCACCTGCTCCTGGTGCTCTCCTGAGTGGCCAGAAACAGAACCAGACATTCCACCCACAGACCGGAGTGAAGAAATGAGTTGTTGTTTCAAGCCTTGACTCTTATTTCATGACAACAAAGGCTAAATGAAATACAACTTTTCTCAAAAGAATCATATAATTAACATCTTCATAAGATAGTGAAAGATTTTAGGACTTCTAAATAATGACCATATGTTGTGAAAAACTAATCACAGAATTAAAAAACAAAATCTTAGAAATTATAAAATAATCCAAATGGAATATTCAACAAAACTCTTAGAAGATACAATTGCTAACACAAAACTACAACCCAAGCTATAGAAAGTGGAGAGAAAACATAATAAATGAGAATTTAAGAATTTATTAATGTCTAAGAAACCTAACAGATTTTTTAAATGCCCCAGAGAGAGAAATTAGAAATTACTGAGGGAAATTGGAGAAAAAAATTTCTTATACAGACATACCTTGAGGATATCCTCATAAGTGAAATAAGTAGGGCACAGATAGGTACATATCGCATCTTTTCTCTGGTATGAGAAAATAAAGATGTAAATGAGTCCTAGAATTGTATGTTATATATTGTGAAATAGAAAATGCTCAGTGTAAAATAGGGTGAAGGGGGAAAAATTATGAGATCATAACAAAAAAGTAAGGAAACAAATTTTATGTATATGGGGAGGGTGGTAGGGTGGGTAGGGCTATGGGAAAAAATGAGAATTAAATTGTGTCTTATACTGGTACAAATCCCCATTATGGAGTGCAATCATGATGCGTTTATGTAATGTACCAATAAAGATTTAAAAATTAAAAAAAAAATTCTGATACAGAGGGACACATCTCCACAATGAAAAGGACCACATAGTCAATAAAAAGAAAACATTCTTACCAACCACTACTGTTATCTTTCCTAAAAACCTCCAGAGATAAGTAAAATAGGCCATACATGAAGGATCATTGACCATAGTTATCTCAGACTCCTAAACAGTTATTCTGAATGTGGTGAATTTTAAAGCAATTTTCAAAGTTTGGGAAAAAAAAACATTTTCAAGAGCTTATCACCAATAAGCTCTCAGTGAGGCCAGGAATGGCCATATGGGCCTGTCATCCAAGCACTCTGGGAGACTGAGGAGGAGAATCACAAATTCAAGCCCTGTCTGGACAGCTTAACCACGGAACAAGATTCAGCCTCAAAAATAATAAATAAGAGGGCCAGGGATTTAGCGCAGTGGTTCTGGCACCTGCCTTGCAAACTCAAGGACCTGGGTTTGATCCTCAGTAACTATGTACAACAACAATACTGGGTGTGGAGACTCACATACACCAGCAATCAGAACCACATACCACAATGCCAGGTGTGGTGGCGCACGTCTGTAATCCCAGCACTTGAGAGGCAGAGGCAGGAGGATTGCTGTGAATTTGAGGTTGAGCTCAGGGCCAGCCTGAACTACAAAGCAAGAACCTGTCTCAAATAATAATAATAATAATAATAATAATAATAATAATAATAATAATAACAATAATAAATAAGGCTAAAGATGTTGCTTTTTTTTTACAAAGAATCTGAATTCAATCCCTATTAATGCCACTCTGTAGAGAGAAACAACTTTCAGTTGAATGTGAGAATACTATAAACATGTTTTAACATGTGAAAGGTTAAAAAAATAAGTAGTATTCTATTTCTTTATTAGGCCATTACTGGATTTATATCCCCCAGGAAAAATAAACAAACAAGAAAACAATGAGGATAGCTTGGGAAGGATTCAGAGAAAAGCAGCAAGAAAGTCTGAACACTTAACTGTGCATAGAAGGAACTAGAAGGAAAGGCACTCAGAGGGAATGCCCAGCAGGAAAAACAGAATGATAGAGCCAAATTCATTTGTCTGAGTATTTGGAAAAGTGCTAATATGCTTTCTGTAGACCTGTTGGACCATCTAGAAAAATGTAACCAAAGACCCATAAAACATAAGCCAAACTTTTCAATGATAAGAAAAATAAGTAAAGAGACAACTAACCATAGAGTTTAGTTCTATAAAGATTTTCTCAGTAGGAACCTGAAATAATTATGGAGTAACAAGTTGATCTTTACATGGTCTTCAGGGATGAGCTCTTCTGCAAAGAAGATAAGTTCCATGAGGGAAAATTGTTTTTTTCCACAGACTGGAGTGGATGCCTATCTGGATTTTCAAACACGGGAGACTTGAATCTTCAGATCAATGCATTTTTCTAGGTGCTTTTTTTAAAAAGTGCTTTTTACATAATTCCCCACCTTCTTGAGCATGATATTCCTACATCACTAAGGAATATCTGTGCAGCTATAGAAGATGATACTGTACCAGAGAGGAATGTTAATTTTATTAAGCAAACCCTACACCTCTGCTTTTTCAGTATTCTTTCCTTTGCTTCTTTTTCTTTATTCTATATACATGAGAGCTATTCATTCAGCAAATATTGACAAAGTAACTGAGCACCCATGATCTCAAGCACAGTGCTGGGACTTGAAGATACAGTTCAGGATGGGAGAACAAAGGATACACACTTTGTATAGTACAGGGAAGCATTTACTCTTAAAGAGGTAGCACTTCAAAGTTGCTTTAAAATTTATTAACTCTTTCCCCTCCCTTCAAAAGGAAGCAGAGTTGGTGCATCTCCCTTTGATGAGGAGCTAGTTTTAGATCAGAATTGCTCCAATGAGAAGGATGTGTAAAAGTGAAGGGCACAGATGAAATGTTTGCATTTTCTCGAAATTCATGCAATGAAACCTTAATCCCCAGTAGGACAGTTCTGGGAGGTCAGGCAGTTGGAGGGAGATTAAATTTAGAAAAGGTGATGAGAGCAGAGTCCCCACTACGAAATTAGTGCCCCTATAAAAAGAAGTAATACCAGTGTTTTGTTTCTCTCCCTCCAAGAATGCAGCCATCTGCAAACCAGGAAGAGAGCCCTCACCAGAACCCTCACCAGCCATTACAGCTCCATGTTCTCAGATATTTAACCTCCAGGATGTAGAGAAATAAACATCTGTTGCTTAAACCACTAAGCCAAAGCACTTTGTGAGATCTTGAACTAAATAAAACAAGCTATGTAATTGCAAGCCTAGACCTAAAGAGCCTATACCTTCCCCTGGTTTCTTTCTTTTCTCCCAGAAGATGTGCCTGGAATCATAACGCTAAGGTGCAAGTCTAGCTACCCCGAGGGTCACAGGCAGAGAGAACACAGAGAGTCAGAGGGCAGACCTTGGAGAGCACCAGATGTTCTGGCTCTCTTCTTGGCTCTTTGAGTATTTCCAACCCAAGTGCTAGACCTTCACACGGACCAAGTTTCCCATGGCTCTGTAGGATGATTCTTTGGTAAACTTAGAGGGACCCACTTCTCACCTTTCTCACTTGTGGCTCTCAT
>PVIR01007783.1:0-59324 GCA_004026965.1 Petromus typicus | reverse complement strand
AAGATAATATTTGATATTATAAGCTAATATCAAATTTTATATATCTCATTTTCTTGATTCTTGTGCATTCTGTAAATTGTCAACATAAACGCATATTTGTAAGAAAAGATGTTTTCTGTCTGGTTATAATAAAGACAGATGGACAGTTCCTTACTTTGATGAGTGGTCAGCATCAGAAATCATTTCTGTTTAATCTACAACTTTCATTAATATTGAATTTAGAACAAATTATTTAACTTCTACATCTCCAGATTTCTTCCTGCATAAAATGGAAATAGAAGGAATATTTTCCAATAACATTTCTGAAGAAGAAATAGTTAAATTATAGAAAACTGTCATAAATAAATATTTCATATTGAAATAAATATAAATAATTCTTATATATATATATGAATATAGGCTATTTTAAAATTATGAATATGAAGATGTTTAAAAATCACAGATCTTTGAATATCTACTGTGGGTAAGAAAAATACTCAGTTGGCTGAAATGCTCTTACATTGCTCAACATTATGAGTTTAATATCAATAACATATTATTTACATGAGAAAATTATAGCATATGAAGAATATGTCATGTTCTTGATTAATCAACAAGGTTTAAAAGAGCTCCTTAATATTTGACTACATCAAATTTCCTTCATTTGAGAAATTCGCATGTTAGTACACACTTGTAATCCCACACGTAGTAAGGCTGAGACAGAAAGGTCTCAACAAGTTCATATATAGCCTAAACTACATGGTTAATTTAAGTCCATCCTGAACTACATATTAAGACATTTTTTAACAACAATAATAACAACAACAATAACAAAATATTTTAAGTATACAAGCAAGATGTTTTCTTAAAATGTAATTGTAGGTTATGAAGTTCAGACAAGTACAATAGTTGTTTCTTTTCCTTTCTATAAAATTTAAGAGCAACATTGTTCAATATACACATTCTCATCATTTTAAACATTTCATAGTAAAATAAAATTACAGTTATTAGAAACACTGCATAAAATTTTATTAGCAAAGTTAATACTTAATTTGCATTGATTCAAATAATAAAACCAAGTGGTTAACTAAGATACTAAAAATAAGACATAACATGATTTTACATTTAAAAAATTCTGTTTCCTTACACTTAAAGCCAATTGCAATATTAAAGTTGGAAATGTGACTCTATATTTTATAACAGCTCCATGTGGTTTTGAAAAATTAATTGATTAACTTTTAACAATGAAAATGTGTACAGTTGATTATGATTTCTTCATATATGAAAAATAGAATTTGACTGGAATTTTAGTTTGAACCTAAGACCAAGTCTTCAGATATGACTTAAATGTCAGTTCTTTGTACAATTATAAACAAAGACTCACAATGCCAGAAAAGCACATGATTACAAATGTGAGTGTAAAAAATCTAGGAATGCAGAATATAGAGTTTAAAAGCTGATTTTTTAAAAACACCAATTGTTGCAAAAAAACTGATCTCAAAAATATAGTTGGAAAGAATATGAATATTACTATTTGCTACACATGGGCATAGAGGTCCCAGGGGTAGAAGTCCAAAAGGAGATACTCAAACTTAGGAGTTGATATATTGACTTAGAAATGGTCTATATAGATCTAGTCATAAACTTCCATCTTCAAGGAGATAATGTAAATGGATTTGAAGATTGAGAAGTGAGAAGGCCAAGAATTTTACACTTTTTTGGGGGGTGGGTTACCTACGTCACTTAAAAACTAAGATAAAAAAGACCAGGAAGAAAATTTGAAGGAATATCCAGGGAGTTGTAAAAAAAGCATAATAGAATGATGTCAATTTGTTATGTTTTTTAACCTTTATAACAATTACATTGTTCTTGATGACTAAGATCATTAGTCTAATAACTATAATTAGTTATAATTATGCAAAATGGGAATGTAATTTAATGTGTTCTCTATTTACTGTTCTCAATAGATCTCATTAATTGTGTTTACGAACAAAGTGTTTATCTCCATCTTTAGACAATCTCTAAGGTCCTTCTAGCTATAAAATTAGTGTGTGCATGAAGTCATGCTATATTTAGAATCACAGACTGAGATCTAGAAATACAAGGAACCTAAATAGAACTTTACATATAATAGTGGCTAGAAATACTGTAAGGGAATTTTTACCCAGTACTCATTTCATAGATGGATAAATAAAAACTAAGAAATGATAATTTAAAAATTCAGTAACAAAAAAGTAAGGAAACAAATTTTATATATATGGGGGGGTGGTAGGGTGGGTGGGGCTATGGGAAAAAATGAGAATTAAGTTGTGTCTTATACTGGTACAAATCCCCATTATGGAGTGCAATCATGATGTGTATATTTAATGTACCAATAAAGATAATTTTAAAAAAATTCAGAAGAGTGTCTACTGTCAGAATTAATGCTGCAACTGATATGGATTTATTTCCTATTTCATCATCCATATTTTGAACTACTGAATAGGAAAACTTACATATCAAATTAACATGCTTTAGTTGGTGAAAGTAAAAGTTAAGAAATAAAATATACCTTGAAATATATTATCAGTTTATATTACACTAAGCAGTCAATTTGGATATTTTTCATTTACTTAAGCTATTGCATAGGTCTGACTATTACATAAGTATAAAAGACTAATCTTTTCAACTAAAAAGCCGTTCTCAATAGTCATTAATCAGTAGCATGTTAAACACTTTTCTAAGTGTCATAACAGAAGATTGGATAGACATCTTAGCAATAGTCCAACCATTTTTCACTGAAATTTTTCTAAAGATCAATGTGAATTTGAAAAATTAAATTCACTCATAAAATTGACAGATCTGACTGCTCTAGCATTTCTGTGATATATGGAAAAATAAAATAAAATTTACAATATATCCACCTACTAACTAATTAAAAAGTCAAAACAAAGCACAAGATATTACCTATAAGCTGAGGTCACTTTTATAAATCATATTTTGTATATTTATTCAGTAGATCTTCACAAATGTCCAAATACTTGAATGAATTTCAAAATAAAAATACATACTACAAAGGATACTTGAATAAAAATGATCGCTAAGTATTTTTCTTTACAACAAACCATATAGTAATGTTAATTTATATTATGTACATGCCCTTTTACTCCATCTTTACATTATATACATGCCATTTTATTCCATCTTTAAAATATGCTACAACTAAAGTGTTTATGTGATGCAAAGCCTCTCACAAGTTTTAGAAACTTCATCACTTGATGTGACTATTCAGACAATAGCACAAAGTAATAGTGATTAAAGAAAATTAATATTACATCCTATTTCCTATGGGTTGCACTAATGATCATTGAAAAAAGCTAAAATTTCTAAACTAAAGTTTTAAATCAAGTTAAATCTTTCATTTGTTTATATAATTTATTAGAGAGAAGTTTTTCCAAGGAAAATTTTAGAAAAATTCTTCCAGTTGAAATTGAATATTAGTGAATATATTTTTTAAAAAAGGATTTTGTAAGAGTTATAAGTTCAAATACAACTGGCATCATACATATTTTCTCACCTTTGTTCCAATTCCAAGTCCAGAGGAGGGATTGAACTCAGAACTTTGTGCTTGCCAGGCAGGCACAGTGCTACTGAGCCTAAATTTCTGTCCCTAATATTTTCCTAAGATATTTTTAATCTCTGTGATTTTCAAAAGTTGAATTAATCCAAAAGAAACACTTTTGCACTACTATAATGTAAAAACAGCAATTAACATTTTTTGCATATTTATTAATAACATTTGTAAGTATTAACACTCCCAAATAAATCATTCCTAAAAATATTACCCTTACTCAAACTATTGAAAGCATTTCACATTTGAATGAAGAGTTTGAAAACACTGGACCCTCAGCATGTAACTTGGACTTGAAACTATATCATCTTTAATAATACCATCCTGTAAGAGGTATTACAATAGTGCTTCAATGTAACTGGTTATGTGTCCTTTTAAAAGTATATATTTATTTTTACAACTGCCCAATATCAACATAAGAGTATCACATACAATGCTATCTGTGATCTTGGCAAACAAAACCTTTTTGTGCAAGTTTAAATTAAAAATTTAAATTGTATAAAAGTTATCTTTTCAATTTTTGTGCTTCTCCTACACTAATTTGTGTATCTTAAAAATAAAGGAATGACACAATAGTTAAATGCACAAAATTATTTATATTTTCATAAACAAAAGTCCATAATTTATTTAACAGGAAATTTAAATTGAAACAACTGGACTAAAATTTTTAGAGTATTATAAATTAAATGAACGAAGGCCACATAAATGCTCAAGTTGTTTTCATAACATCAAAAGTTGTCCAATCATAAAATAAATGAACATTCTTGTTTTCTATAAATTGTCCTTCTTTATAACATGTGTGATTATGTTAGAAAGGCACGGTACAATTGGGAATGCATGATTTTGCTGGTAAGAACCAAGGAGATAATTCCAGTCATTCTGGAGGTCCCATTTGACCCAGCCATTGCTCTGCTAGATATATACACAAAAGAATTAAAAGATTCATATCACAGAGACATATGTGGACCCATGTTTGTAGTAGCTCAGTTTGTGATTGCTAAATCTTGGAAACAACCAAATTGTCCTTCACCTGGAGACTGGATAAAGAAGATATGGTTCTTTTATAGAGTGGAATATTAGTTTGCCATTAAAAAGTAAGATTGGGTTAATAATATTCAAATGTATTTACCTTGAGGATATATTCATAAGTGAAATAAATTGATCACAGATGTGTAAATATCATATCTTTTCTCTGGTATGAGAAAATGAAGTTGTAAATGAGTTGTAGTGTGTACAATTGATATTGTGAAATATAAAACATTTAAAAGGAAAGAAGTTGTAGGGATAATAAAGAGGGGGAATATAATGTGATAATAATAAAGAAAAAAGGAAACAAAGATTATGTATATGGGGTGGAGGGGAAGGGAGGCACAGAGCAGGGGGAAAAGAGGAAAAATGAGAATCAAGTCATGTCATATTCTGGTACAAACTCCCACTGTTGAATGTGATGGTGATATGTATTGATAATGTACCAATAAAGATTTAAAAAAGAATTTAAAACAAAACAAAAAAAGGAAAGATCATGTAGCTTCACCTTTACCATCTTTTCAAGTCTGTTTTAACAAAGGGTCTCCATTCAGCATTGAGATATCAAAGAAACAAACAAAAAGCTCTTTCTCTTATAATCCTATTTTATATAAAAAACAAATGAAGAATATTTTAATTTCACATGTTCATAGTTTTTGGTAGAAATATCTCTTTAAAGGGGGAGAAATAGTGGTAGTCAGAGGGCAAATCACTTGTAAAGTGGAGATTGTGTTCCCAATGACATTTCAACTAATTAAAAACAAAATACATAAGCACAACAAATGTATTTATCTGAAGGGCACATTCCATATTATATGTCTGATAAATAAATTATGTATACAGTATAAAATAAATGACAAAATATTACATTAACTATGTTCTCATCTTCTTTCTCTAAGAAGAATTTCATAAACAGATATTAAGGAAATATCAGTGTCTAATGATTCTTAAATTGTATGCCTGTATTTTTTACAAAGTATCAATTATAAAAGGAAAAAGAAGATTGATACATTTTATAGAATCTCCATTTCATCACAAGTAGAGTATAAACACTATCCAGCACGCATTGCACAATTCCAAGGAAAATAAGTTGATAGAGAAAATATACATATCTAAGTCACACATTGAGAAATGATCCATTGAGATTACTTATGTAGAATAACTGAATGCCGAATAAGTAAAGAAGTATGCTTCCTTTGCTGATTAAAAACAATCCAATAAAGCTAAAATTAAACAATTTAAGTCTTCTCAATTTTGAGATCACTAGAATCTTTTGAATTAGCTCACAAGCTTCATTTAACAAACATATTAAGCAAGCTCTTTGGAGAATATAATTACTGGTGAGAAAAGCCAACAAACAACAAAGGAAGATGGAACTACCTGAAGCATCAAAAGGAAGCTGTTAATTCTTTTATGAAAGGGCAATTTGCCAACTTAAAATTCAAATGAATGACCTTTCCAACATATTGGAAACAGAAGCACATAAATAAAAGATAGTAGGCTGAGTTTCATGATTTGAATCACAGAGAAGAACAAACACAAAACCAGGTCATCTTGGAACCTTCAATAATTCACAAAATTTAATTTTCTTCAACATAAAAAAATACATCTAAAACGTCTTCACTTGTCTAGAAAATATCTTTCAATTTCCAGTTCCTCAGGAATTAAACAAAATGGAAGAATATTAGAAAAGGAAGTTTGAACTAAGTATTAATTTTTTTTCTTAAAATAAAAATACCAGTCTTAATATTTTCAAATAACAAGATTTCTTTATTTTTTATTTCTATTCAACATTATATTGAAGTTCTAAAATGTTGTAATAGGCAAGACAAAAATTTACAAATTTCAAAGAAAGATTTAATGCTGTCGTTATTTGCTGACAGAATTTTATAATTTAAATGTATAAATTCTGTAACAAAAAAGTAAGGAAATAAATTTTATGTATATGGGGGAGTGGTAGGGTGGGTAGGGCTATGGCAAAAAATGAGAATTAAGTTGTGTCTTATACTGGTACAAATCCCCATTATGGAGTGCAATCATGATGTGTATATTTAATGTACCAATAAAGATAAAAAAGTATAAATTCTTACAAGTAGACCATCATGGATTTTGGAATGTTTTTATATAATATTTCACTAATAAATCAATTGTATTTCTTTTTTTTCACAACTAAGTTAAAAATTACTTTTTGAGAAGAACATTATTTTCAATGTTATCATAAATTCATTATCTACTATATACACCTAACATAAAAAAAAATTATATAAAAACCTTTAAAGCCTAAAAACACTTTGATAAAAAAATGTACAAATCATGTTATTGGAATTAGTACCATTTGAATGCAAGATCTTTTTTCTAAGTTGATCTATATTTCCAGTGAAATCCCTTTTCAATCCCAGAGATATTTGAGAGAATAAAATAATTAGAAAGCATTCTCTAAAGTTCACATAAATATCAAATGACCAAGAATGGCCATAACTGTTACAAAGAGTATTGTTTTTTACTACTAGACATTTTAAAATACCAGGATCTAAGAAAAAGTATAATCCCAAAACAGTTTGATATATATAAAATCCATCTGAGATAATGACAAAGCAATAAATGTATCTAGTACAATTAGCTCCCTTTCTTAAAATAAAATAAATGAGAAATTAGTTTAGGAATGGAACAAAGGATCTTGATCCTTATTTCATGCCTGCCTATCTGTTAGGTGTATATTTCATAGGTCACTAATTTAGATACAAAACCATAAAGCTATACAAAAAAAAAAAAGAAAAAATAGGCTGATATCTCCAAGACTTTACACAGGTAAAGTTGTGCAAAGAAAAACTACTATAGATGAAAAATGATACATTGGCCAATATCAGGAATTTATATCTATCAGATTATATCATAAGGTTAGTAAAAATGCAAAACACTATTTGGGAGAAAATATCTTAGTCCACCTATTCCAAGTGTGGTTTACACGTATTTCAAGTATGTAAAAGGCTATTTTAAAAAGAATTATAAAATTACAGACTACTCTCAAAGAGCAAAAGCAAATACACATACAATTTTTCAAATTTACTAAAACACATAAAGTGTGCTTTAATCTTTTGGTGATAATGAGACAATGATAAACAATTTTATATACACAAAACAAATGCGTATACATCACTCCAAAATATGTATACTACAATGATTGTGATAGTAGATTCATAAGAACATAAAATTAGAAAGTTTCTAACTTTTGATTTGATTGCTTAGAATACAAAAAATGATAGCTATCATGTCATGAGTGTAAAACATTGGATGAGTTTTCATGCATTTCAGTATTTATCCTTGTTGAATTTCAAAGATTCTATCATTAACCACTGGTGGATGTCTCTTACTGTCTTGTGCATGACACCAAAACACTTCACAACAATCATGCACTCTAGCTTAGTAAAATATTCCATGTTCCATTATAAACATGTCATACTAGATAATATATCAACCACTTCTGAGTAGCACTGCTGTTTTGGACGTTTATAAATGATTAAGGTGTAGTACTTAGAGTCTACAATGTAGAAGTTAGTAATGCTCATAAAATTACTATTTCCTGGTGATAGAGAAAGGAAAACTAGTCACATCATGGGCTTACTCTTGTACAATCAGAAATACAGGTTTCTCCTTGTATTTAAAAATCTAGCTCCTTTATCCTATACCGAGAGTGCCCATTTGCTATGACACTACCTATATTTACTTATATTTTCCCACAAGAAACTCAAGGTGGTCTTTTAATAATATGATTGCTGCACTGTAATCAAGAATCACAAATAGTTTAAAGATTTCTGTCATTTTTCTCTCTGTACTTTACATTTTCATATAACGTTACATTGCAATTACCATATTTTAGCATCATTTGAAAAAAAAATTTCTTAGGGTGTGTTGTGCCAACATATATATGAAAACCAATCTGTTCATTTTAAAATGGTTTTAGAGTTAAGATTTTCACATTATTAGCCTTTTCTGTACAGAAATTATTTACACAAGTCAAAATAATTTGAACTAAGCAACGTAACTTAGAGTAGTTGATGTCTATCCAGGTTACCTTCCAAACTTTCCACACTAATTCCTTCTCTCATGTGTAATTATTTTTCATAAATAGTGAGTTTTTTATACGTATACAGTTAAGCTTCCCTTTCCATGAGTTCTTCACTTATGGACTCAACAAATCATAAATATTTTTAATATACATCAATACTGATCATTTACAGAATTTTTTTCTAGCCATTAGACCTTAAAAGATGTAGAATTTATATGGCATTTACAATGTCTCCCCAAAAAAGTAATCTAGAGGTGATTTGCAGTGTAAGATAGAATGTTTATTGTTTAGGTACAAATACTGTGCATTTTACATACAGAACTCTATCATTGCAGGTTTTAGTATCTTGTCAGAGCCATGGACATAATTGACTTTTGTGTATTCACAATTTTTAGTTATGTAGTGCTATGTTACATATACCTTAATTTCACTTTATAATTACATGATATCTTGAAGATACCTGAATAGGTGATATATAAAAATGCATTTTATTTATTTTAAGACCTGCCAAATATCCCAGTATAAAAACTACCATTATTTGATTAAACTATGACAATGGATTAAAATTTGGAATTTTATTAGTCATTTCTTTAAATTTTGATTACATTGAGCTAGGTAATTTTTGTCATTGTAAATTGAAAACCACGTTGTTATATTATGCATTACGTGCCCTGCCAACATAGTGTTATTTAGCCCTTGTGTTTTGTCTAGTCTTCTTACAAAGTGAACAGCTGTTTATTGCAAGATAATGAGCCTTGGAAATCCTGTTATTCAATACTGGATATCTGGTCAAATTCTCCACTTCAAGTGCCACATGTCCTTATAATTATTTTAATTAATTACTGAAAACAGAAATTTTCATGACATATAATTTTATGATATATAATCACAATATTTTACATATCCTTAAGATACAAAGGAAAGTTGTTAGTTTTCCTTTTTCATAATACATAAGGGAAGAAAACTTAAACAAGTTATAAGAAACAACTATTTTCATGCCAAAAATAACTTTAAGCAGGGATTTGTAGATGGTACATACTTCCCCTGAAAAGAAAGGTCAAGGCCAATTTTTATAATAGGAAAGTAGACTTTAGCAGTTGTAAAAAAACAATGGTTTTGGTCTAACAGTCACATTTTTTTTGCCAAGAGAACTAATTTAATATGCTCTAGCTATGTTCCCAAGTCATATCTGAGCACTATCCCAAAAGGTTTATAAAATTGAAGAAAAAGGAGGAACTGAGTCCAAAGAACAGCAGATTTGTGTTTTAAAAACCTCAATAGGCTAAACCTATTAAGACGTCTCAACTGAAGATATAGTAGGGTTTTTATATTTTGGAAGCTAAAGCTATGCATCTGAAATATATTTTAGGAAGTATATAGTTAATATCTTGTTTATATTCATTAATGTTAATATTATACCTTTTAATTTATCTCAATGTTTAACATTATTTATTATATATTAATACATTTCTGATAATATTACTTCATGTATCATTTGAAATATACTAGACAGGATTAGAGTTTTAAATATTATTACTACTAATATTATCTCATTTTCATAAATCAATATAAATATTGTCTTATACTGTGAATTTTATGAAATATATTTTATTTTCTCAGATATTTTTAAGAATATTCTATCAAAAATAAATTTTAAATGAAGAAACATTGAAAAGAACTGCTTTTTCCTTTTTTATTTTTCTTTTGAATTATTCGACTTTCAGATATTTTTAAAGTAATGAAGTTTTATTTTGAAATGGTATTGAGGACTGATCAAACCTCTAGTCATCTGATGAAAAGTATGGTGGCAGGATAACAAAGACAAGACAAGATCTTTGATAAGATAAGATAAGAGGCCCAGGATGGCCAGAGCTCTCAGCGGACTAAGATATCCTCTCCTGGAGCTTGCCAGTATTTATTGAACATGTAGCTTCTTGAAAGAATAAGGTGCTCTGTGGGAAACAGTGCAGGCACTGATGCAGGTGGGGGTCCTAACAACAAGGGTACAAGGTTTTCTAGTAGGAACAACTCATTGATATGTGGGAGATTTGGTTTTCCCCAATAATAATTTTTATTTCTACAGAAGTTTTGTCTATGAGTCATGTTGTTCTTAGTTATAACTTGTCTTGCCATCCAAGACATCGCAGTATCATAAACTTGTCCTGTAAGCAGAGTAGTAGGGCATTGTTCCTGTCCTATATGCCAACTACTGGCTCTTCAGGCAGCCATTGTGAACTAATAGGCAGATTCAGGTTTTTAATATGAGAAGTCAGTTTATAACTCTGTAGCTTGCTCAGGGTGGTCATTATCAAAATGAAATTATGTGTCTAACTACATAGGATTTTCTCTTAAATGTTATTGGTTCAAAGACATTGAAAACAAAAATAAGGAATAACTTTAATTTCATTAATATAGTTCCTATTTCTGTATATTTTTTTGCTTTTATTGCTTTAATTTTTAAGTTTTTATAAGATATAATTTACATTATCTGACTAGTTTTACTACTGAATAAGATATATCATTGCTGTCATGTCATTATGACTAATGACAAAAGTAATAATTATGCTTTCTATCCTTACTCTGTTCACAATGTCAAAAATTCATTACTTGTTTCTTAGAGGTGATACACTTTAAACTAGTCTATGTGTCTCAAATTTCTAGCTATGTAAGAGAATCTGGTTTTTCTTTATTAGAAATTTACAATTTAAATTAGTTTATTTGTCCTTTCAGCATATGTCATCAAAGCTTTGCTTTCTTTCTTTTTTCAAAAGAGATTGTCAGCAGAAAAATGTAAATTGATGGATCACAAATGATTTCATAACCTGCAATTAGGTGCTTTAATAAATGAGAGCAAAATGAAATATTATCAATCTTAGCACACATTACAGGACTGAGAACAACATTAACACCATGACAGGATATTAGGTGCCTCATAATTAGTGATGTTTGATTGGCTACAATGGATTTTAGAAATGGTGACCTGAGAAGAGAATGCTCAATTCCACCCCTCACCTTCACAATATATATCACACCTTTTTTGACTATAAAATGGTTCAAAGAGCCCATGGATCCAATAAAAAGTTGCAATAAGTGCCAATTAATGACCCATAAGATGACATCTTCATGTGCAGGATCTTTTATTAAATTTTTAAAAAACATTAGCCCAGTTGAACAAACTTAAAAAGGACAAACTAATATTTAAACAAAAATTTCCCTATGAAGAGATCTAACAATAGTAAAATAAAAAATACATTAAGTACTAAAAAAGCTTGTGAAGACCTGGAGAAGATTAAATTGTTTTATTGTGTTATCTGTGAAATAGTAGTTTATCTTTCATTATTCTTTGCAATTCAACTACATGTTAATTAAGAATCTCATGAAATAAAAAATAACTGAAGAAGCTTACATTTTACTTTTAATAACTTAGTTATATGCGTACTGATACTACAAATATCTTTACTAATATATTTTGGGGAACAAGGAAAAAGGATGTCATTAGAACCACTGCAGTTAAGTTCTAGTCTCCTGTGAGTCTTACAGCACAAGGTGAATAAATCATTAAAATGGCAAAAATGAGATTTAAAAAGATGAGATTGGACCTGATCTGAGCTACTCTAGAAAGTCTCAATCCAGACTGTTTACCACACCTTTATTTATCTACCTTTAATTATTAAAGTCTCAGAAGGCAAGGCAGATGTGGCTAACAAAAACTGAAGATCCAGGAGTAGCTCTGCCCGCATATACCCCACCACATGGAAACTTCCAGAGTTGCCACTGGAGTCCCTGTGGCAACCAAAGGTGAAACCAAGGGCCATGTTCTCAGGTCTAGACATGCCACAGTCATTGTGCAAGCTCCTTTCTGAAATTCTACTTTGCACTTCATTGGCCTTTAAAATATAATAATTTAGTATATTATTTAAGTTAAATAGTTTAAAAATTGCAGATTAAAATGTTTGCTGTACTTTGAACTTCATGCCATTTCTGAAGAGCAAAAACTAAAATTCCTGTTTCAAAGACACACTTACTATAATCAAGTGAAGGCCAACATCCTTATTCTGAAGTAGTCAAAACGAAGAGCATAGAGCAGAGTCTTTTAAAAATTAATTATTGAAGTTGTTACACACAATTTTGGCTTCTTCACAACTTCATCTTCTTTAATATATGAATAACTCCACTTGCTTCTGTGAGATGTCATTGATTTGTAAGGGTTCTTGCGCCATACAAGGCTTTTGTTGTGTACTAGGATATATGTTTTTTCTCCTGTCAATGAGGAGATTTCTCCAAACTCTAATTTATTTCCTCCCAAAACAACATAATGACAGAAATATGTTGGAATCACTTCCATGTACTTATGAAGATAAAAAACACCAGTGAAATCTTACCTCCAGGGATCAAGCTTGGGCAAAGGAAAACTCCCTTTCTAGTTTCCCTTCTTGTGGTCCCCACAGTGCTGCTCTCCTCTGCAGAAATCAACAAGATGTGCTACTTCTCTCTTGTGGAATGTAGTAACTATTCTAAAATCATTACATGTTTTATCTGTTATGAATATGCACCAAGAAAACACCTGAATTAAAATTCACAATAAAATATACGTGCTCTTGTTGACATAATTGCTAGCTAAAAACAAAAACCACATTAACTCTGGTTAATTCAGCAGATTTGATTATACCGAAATTGTTTAACTTAGTGTTTATCCATGTCACAATAAAAACATTAAAAAGAAGTTACAAATTTTGAAAAATAAATATCTATTAATTTTTGTAGCATAGATGAATCTCTATCCTACTGAAAGATGATTCTAGACTTTCTTTTGAAATAAAAACACATTATTCTTTGCAATTAATAACATAATTTAAAGTTTTCTTTGTTTTAGCCAATATCCTTACCCTCACTTTAGTTTCCTAAAAGTAGCAAAAAAGAATGAAGATCATTAAATGAATAATGCGTGTTCCATTAACTTGACCTTAAATACCAAGAATAGAATATATATCCTCGAATTTTTATTTTAAAGGTTACAGTTAAGTTTCTATGAATTACCTTTAATAGATAAGTCCATTAGTGATTTCCTTTCTATGCCAATAAAATAATATATAGGGTTTTTTTCATATAGGTTAACATAAAAACATCAACGTTATTATTATGTAACAAAATATAATTTGATACTTCATTCACAATGAATTATAAATGTCTCATCTGTTAGTTGTGATACTATATGGCATCAAATATTTTGTATTGTATATTTCCTACAACAGACAATTATAGCTAGGTAATTATGATCATTAATTATTAATTTTAGACTAAAACACTGCAAACATGTTTGAAAATTTTTGTTTTCTGAACTTATATTTTGTTGCAAGTTGTAAAATCATTGTGTAACTGCTTACAACTGTTCTTTAAATCTGTATATATTAATCTGTTCTATGAATCAACATTGCCATTCTCCACTTCTGGTAGTAAGAAAAATGTCAATTTATTTCTAAATCTGTAAATTCTACTCTGAAAGGTACTTCAGGAGCTAAGGTATTATTTTCTACAAGTCTTACTTATTTCCTAATATAGATTTTATACATAAGCAGCCTTTGCAGCTCCCTATTTTACAGTGATTATTATGAGGTGGTAAATTTTTTGATCTGGGAAGACTTTAGGCATTTGAATGCTCTGTTTCTTACAAATCGCATATATAAATCAAAAGCTTATAGCACTAGGTTGGTTTCTAAACATGAAAGACAAAAATGAGTACCTGTGTTTTTTTACATGAACTATGTTATTCTTTCCTCCGTGTTTTTTAAAGATGATTGTCACAAACAATACATACTTCAATTATATCTACTATATAATTGCCTGTTGAGGGCCGGGGATTTAGCTCAGTGATTCTGGCCCCTGTCTTGCAAGTGCAAGGCCCCAGCTTCGATCCCTGGTAATCACATACAATACTGGGTGTGGAGACTCATGCCCAGCAGCAACCAGTACCACATACCGCAGTGCTGGGCATGGTGGCTCACACCTGTAATCCCAGCACTCGGGAGACAGAGGCAGGAGGATTACTGTGATGTGAGTTGGAGGCTGAGCTCAGGGCCAGCCTGAACTACAAAGTGAAACCCTGTCTCAAAAAACCTTAAAAAAAAAAAAAAATTGCCTGTTGAGAATCTAAGAGCTTAAACTTCATATATGTTTTTGGCTACTTTTTTCCTCTCTCTGAGCTTTCCTCAGATGTTTAATGATATTGCAAAAACTCAACTGACACTTTTGTGTTTGTTTCTCTCCATTAAACAATACATCGGGAGCTGTATATTCATCACTCTCCCGAGTACCGTAAATAAACACAGTTATCCAAAAGTGACATAGTATTGTTTCCTAAAAACTTGTTTTTAATTCAAGCATCGATAATAAAATATTTCATTAAAATGACCGCTGGTCCCGTTGCACACAGATGGACAGAGTTTGTCCCTGTCCTTCCATCTTCCTCTGGCACTTGCCATCTATTTCATCAGCTTTACTCACAGCAAATCCTACTGTTGCTTTGATGGGTGCGCAAGGCTCAGCTTAAGATCAAATTCGAGGAGCTCAACACTCAAGTCGATAGACAAATGATCATTTCACAGATTTCAATGCAACTGATGGAATGGATTCTCAGTTGCATAAGTGGGGTGCCTGCCTATATTTTAGAACAGGGGAGGAGTGGGAAAGGCAAATAATCAGCCTGACTACGCCTTCATCACAAATGTGCTGCTACAACTACGTGATAAAGCTATAGAGAGATGAGTTCCACTAGAAATGCCTAATTAAGAAGAAGGAAGAATTTAAAGAATTAAATTTTGAGTGAAATATAAAGGTATATTTAGTAGCCAAATATAAAGAAACAAAAGGAAACCAAATGAACCCAGGAGATCACAAAAATAAGGCTTTGAAATACACTTAATGACCAAGATGGAAGCCATTTTTCTGCAGTCTATAAAAAAGATAGAATATAGTAAGATTAACCTTATAAATGAAACGACATTTGCTGAAAACATTTGTTCTTTGAAAGTTTGCAGTATTCCTCAAAACTGTATGTTACCATATATGTTCTATTATTGAATTTTTATTTATTTTTGACAAACTGAATTTGAAATTATAGCCTGGAATTTCTAACTGGCATGTACAACGAATGAAAAAGGGGGCCATGGATTGGGATTAGTGGTTCCGGCGCCTATCTTTCAAGTGCAAGAACCAGGGTTCGATCCCCGGTAACCACATACAATACTGGGTGTGGAGACTAATGCCCAGCAGCAACCAGTACCACATACCACAGTGCCGGGCGTGGTGGCTCATGCCTGTAATCCCAGCACTCGGGAGGCAGAGGCAGCAGGATTGCTGTGATGTGAGTTGGAGGCTGAGCTCAGGGCCAGCCTGAACCACAAAGTGAGACCCTGTATTAAAAAAAAAAAAAAAGTTTCTGAAGATATAAATGCCTTCTAGAATTGTATGTTACATATTATGAAATAGAAAATACTTAAAGTATAATAGGGTGAAGGGGAAAATAATGAGATTATAACAAAAAAGAAACAAATTGTATGTATATAGGGGGATGGTAGGGTGGGTAGGGCCATGGGAAAAAATGATAATAAGTTGTAGATCTGTTTCCCATTGAAATAAAGATGTGTGGATTAATTTATTTTCTTTTTTGTTTTGTTTTGTTTTGTTTTTTGTTTGTTTGTTTTTTTTGAGACAGGGTCTCGCTTTATGGTTCAGGCTGGCCCTGAGTTCAGCCTCCAACTCACATCACAGCAATCCTCCTGCCTCTGCCTCCCGAGTGCTGGGATTACAGGCGTGAGCCACCACACCCGGCATGGTGGTGTGTGGTACTGGTTGCTGCTGGGGTGAGTCTCCACGCCCAGTATTGTTATGTGGTTACCAGGGAATCAAACCCAGGCCCTTGCGCTTGCAAGACAGGCGCCGGAACCACTGAGCTAACTCCCCGGCCCGTGTGTGGGTTAATTTCTGTATGAGGCTGTAAAAATGCAAAATAGTTTTAAGTAATGACTAGTTGAGATTGTAAAAACAGAATTCTTACATTCAATATATGTGTGTGTATCTATATATAAAATACATATGACAAAAGCAGGTTTCAGATATATTTAAATTGGAACCATGCAGAAAACTAGAAAATAAGCTACATTATTTGCAATGCAAGGGTCTATTAGAGACTAGGCTTTGTGCTACTCACTCGGAATCTTGCTACTGAGACTCTCAGAAACAAAAATAAGTTATTTCCAGTCAATATCCATATGAAGAGGAGGAATAAAAAACAAAAAGGGTAATGATTAATGTAAAAACAGAGAAGCAGCAGTGATTCATGGGAGATTTGTTTTCTTTCTCTGAATGATATTGTGTCATGGAATGCATTAAGTGAATTACTTTAACACACTGTAAACTTATCAAGATGTCTACTTCAAACATTGAACTCTATTCTGTTTACATCGATTCTTTTTCTCACCAGTCACCCACAATCTTTCTTTTCACAAAAACATCCGTTTAATTCAAAATCACTTTTTATTTCTCCTTACTTAAACACTTACATGAACTCTTATTTCATGAAAAACTTACTATTTCACCTAATAAATTATCAAACTGTCTTTTTTTACTTCTATTCTATCCAGATATGTGCCATTTCTTGTACTTTGTGCCTAAAGCTTCAGAGAAAGGATCATATACCATCATATTTTTTTTTGCTTGCAAAATGTCTAAAATGCAGAAAATGCTTAATTTGAATTTTGTGAATTAATTAATGTGTGTGAAAAAGTAAGAGAAAGGTAGAAAAAAGAGTGTACTCATTTCTACATAGGTAGTTGTGTTTATATATTAACTATATAAATTGGCAGATGGGAATAATGGTTATTTAGTTGTATTTAGGATAAATAATCTAAACTCAAATACTAGTTTTATTCTTTGGGTAATGCCACATACCTATCATGACTTTAATAAACCACAAACCACTTTTACTTTCATTCTAAACTGTCAGTATTTAAATGTTTAAAGTTTAAAAATACAATGCCTTAATTATGCAATATTTGTTGTGATTTATGCCCTCAGTATTATCTGGATCAAATACACAGAAAAATCATTTTTGCTGTTAAATAAGTAAATGTTAAAAAGGTAACTGGGTTTTGTTGAAGTTTTTAGAAATGAACTTAAATCAGTGAGGAAGAATGTTTTATTGATCGGCGTCTTCTTTTCTGCTAAGCAAATCGCTTACTTGTCTGTTCAAACCCTACAAGACCCCAATAAGTATACAGGAAGATTCAGTAGCAAATTATTTCATAAACAAGAAGATAGAGACAAGGCTTGATATGTGTTGCCTGTCTTTGGAAAGAAATTTAAAATACAACTTAAAGGTATATGGAAAGACCTTGCCTGAGGCTGTAGATGAAAATGATTACCTACACAGAGAAATATGTTTTAATCAGTAGATTATCCAACAAGATAGTAAAATTCCTGCTTGTTCAGCAGTATGACAAAAGCATTTCATAGGTTTTGCTATTTGCAAAGAGTAACAGTGCTTTTCTGACTTCTTCCTGACACCTGCCTCATTTCTTGAAACCCTTCTGGAAAATGCATTTTTTCCCAAAATAAATTAAATTTTAAATTTCTTAATTTTAAAGTATTGTTTTCAATTAGGGTAATAGACAGCAAAATCTTAGTTCACCTCTTCTATCCTCTTTTATAAAGATTATATTATATGATTTAAAATCCATATAATCATTTAATGGAAATTTTGTTTTCACACACAGAAGGAGAAAGGCTGACAGTTAAAATACACACAAAATCTCGATGTTGTTTTCATCTGCATCTCTCAAATGACCAGTGGTGTTGAGCATTTCTTCATATACTTCTTAGCTACTCTTAATTCTTCCTCTGAAACGTATCTATTCATTGCAGATGCCCATTTTTCAATAGGGTCTTTAAATTTGAGTGGGCTGATTTTTAAGCTCTTTATATATTCTAGATAGTAGCCCTTTGTCTGAGGAACAGCTGGTAAAGATTCTTTCCCATATTGTTGGTTGCCTTTTCACTGTGTTGGTGGTTTCCTTTGCTGTGCAGAAACTTTTTCAATAGAATGAGATTGCATTTGTGATTTCTTCTGACAATTTTCGTGCTATAGAGATTTTGTTCAGGAAGTCTTTCCCTAAGCAAATGTTCTTCAAGAGTTTTACCTAACCTGTTTTGCAGCAGGTTTAGTGTGTCTATCTTAATGCTTAAGTCTCTAATCCACTTTGATTTTAGCTTGATACACTCAACAAAGAATGGCCGCCATCTTAAAATTAGCCAGTAACTAATGTTGGCAAGTTTGTGGATAAAAAGTAACCCTTCTCCACTGTTGGCGGGAGTGTAGACTCATACAACCTCTATGAAAATCAGTGTGGAGATTCCTCAGAAATCTATGATTAGAGGTTTCATTTGACCTAGCTCTTGCCTTGCCAGATATATGCACAAAATCACTAAAAGAGTCCAATCACAGGGACATATG
This sequence comes from Petromus typicus, assembly GCA_004026965.1. Taxonomy (NCBI): domain Eukaryota; kingdom Metazoa; phylum Chordata; class Mammalia; order Rodentia; family Petromuridae; genus Petromus; species Petromus typicus. Next base: position 40,136 of record PVIR01007783.1, on the reverse strand, counting down.
TGCAACTATTTTATAGCAGCTCAGTTTGTGATTGCTAAATCTTGGAACCAATCAAAATGCCCATCAACTGGAGACTGGATAAAGAAGATATGGTTCTTTCATAGACTGGAATACTTTTCTGCCATTAAAAAGATAAGATTGAATAATTCATACTTAAATGGATGTACCTTGAGGACATCCTCATAAGTGAAATAAATAGGTCACAGTTGTGTAAATATTGTATCTTTTCTCTGGTATGAGAAAATGAAGATGTAAATGAATTCTAGTATATATATAGTTGATATTTTAAAATAGAAAATATTTGAAAGGAAAGAAGGTGAAGGGATAAATAATAAGGGGAAAAAGAATGACAGTTAAAAGGATACAAAGCTTCTGTATATAGGGGGTTTGGAATTGCAAGGTGGATGGGGGAATGGGAGAAATGAGAATCAAGTCATGTCTTATTCTGGTACAAATTCTTAATGTTGAATGCGATGATGATGTGTATTCATAATGTAACAATAAACATTTGAATTCTAAACAACAAATAAATAAATAAAATACACAAAAAATCAACTCTGAAATAGCCTCTTATCAACTAATTCTGACATTGTACTGTTGAATAGATATGTTTTTAAAATCCCTATAACAAGATTTTATTTTTATATATTTGTGAATTTTTAAAGGTTTTGTTTTTGTTTTTGTTTTTTGTTTGTTTGTTTGTTTTGAGACAGGGTCTCTCTTTGTGGTTCAGCCTCCAACTCACATCACAGCAATCCTCCTGCCTCTGCCTCCCGAGTGCTGGGATTACAGGCTTGAGCCACCACACCCGGCACTGTGGTATGTGGTACTGATTTCTGTTGGGGTGAGTCTCCACACCCAGTATTGTATGTGGTTCACCAGGGATCAAACCCAGGTCCTTGTGCCTGCAAGGCAGGTGCCGGACCACTGAACCATATCCCCGGCCCCCTCAGTATTGTTAGTTCTTGTTAGCCTTAGATGTAAGAAAATGAAATTAATTTTTTTTAAATATATGTAAATAACAACACTACCTCAAATAAGTATTTGAGAAAGCAAAAGAAAATTGAATGAAATAAATGTTTTGAATATAAAAAAATAAAAAGATGTTAAAATCATAAATGAGTGCATAAAAATGAGAATGAATATAAAAATATATTAATAGGTTATGGTAATACAATGATAATTAATTATTGTCAATGTCTACTTCAGTTATCTTTTTAAACAATTCTGTCTATACACTGTTCCCCATTCAAAAATCAGAATGACAATTAATGATTTGAAATATTGACCTGTTATGAATTAACAAGCATTTTTTTTTAATTTTGAAGTTCCAGTACTTGCACATATTAAATATGCTTACTCCCCCCCCCCAAAAAAAAAGTCCTAAAAATAGGATGTTGACAGTGTTTTAAATTTCTACAACCACCTGGGCCGGGGAGTTAGCTCAGTGGTTCTGGCAACTGTCTTGCAAGCGCAAAGACCCAGGTTAGATCCCTGGTAACTGCATACCATACTGAGCATGGAGACTCACACCCAGCAGCAACCAGTACCATATACCACAGTGCCAGGTGTGGTGGCTCACTCCTGTAATCCCAGAACTTGGGAGGCAGAGGCAGGAGGATTCCTGATGTGAGTTTGAGGCTGAGCTAAGGGCCAGCCTGAACCACAAAGTGAGACCTTGTCAAAAAAAAAAAAAAAAAAAAAACCTTAAAAAAAAAAGAAAGAAAGAAAGAAAGAAAGAAAAATTTCTACCACCCCAGCACCCAAATGTGTAGTATCTACTTTATCAGTATTTGTCCTTCTGTTTTGATTGTGAATGGGCTGCATCTGATGCATCTGAGTTAGAAGGTGGGAAGTTGCTAACTCATTGGCTTCACTGCCCAGTCTTTATGTTTTTTGTTTGATTCTGACACAAGCAATAGCTGATTGTCTGTTGTTCAGACCTCAACAACACTATCAATCAACACTATCATTGGATTGGTACTTCAGTTTTGTTCCCTCCAGTGACCTGGTGGAGACTGGAGTCTTTAAGTTTGGTTCTAGAGATCAATTAATTAGAAAAGTTGTAGTTTAGAAAATGTTCTTTGACTCAAAAATATAAAGAATTAGAGGCAATAATCAATCATAGCTAGAGAAGAGATGAGCTTTGAAAGAAACACAAGAAAGCATCAATGCTCTGAGAAAGAAGTGAATGTAGAGCTGCTGGAAAGAACACAGTTCATGAACATCCAGAAGAAGGTCAGGGTTGAGCCTGCAGAGGTGAGAAGTAGATTCTGCAGCATAGGAGCTTGACTTCAGCTTATGCACCTTAACGGTTTGGTATTCAGTACATAATGCAGTGAGCTTGGGCTGTGAGTGGAATTAGAGACCAGTGAGATGTCTATTGCATTTTTCCAGGGTAGGTGTGATAATTTAAAAGGATTTCACAGACAAGAGCAATGTCTAAGAGACAATGTTGGTATCATAGTTTGGTCTTCTCAGCTACTCGTATTCTGCAAAGTTCTGGATTACTGATATTTCTTTTTCTTTTCTTTTCTTTTTTTTTTTCTTGACAGAGTCTCGCTTTGTAGTTCAGGTTGGCCCTGAGCTCAGCCTCAAACTCACATCACAGCAATCCTCCTGCCTCTGCCTCCTGTGTGCTGGGATTACAGGTTTGAGCCACCACGCCCGGCACTGTGGTATGTGGTACTGATTGCTGCTGGGTGTGAGTTTCCATGTGCAGTATTGCACGTGGTTACCAGGGATCGAACCCGGGTTCTTGCACATGCAAGCCACGCGCCAGAACCACTGAGCTAAATCCCTGGCCCAGGATTACTGATATTTCTAATTGAGACTCTATTCATTTTTTCTTCTCATATTGATATATAAATTAAGGGATACTTCTTAAGTATTTCTTCATTTTCTAATAAATGATAATTACAATTTTTTCTTTGAACTCAGGACATTATGCATTTGAGCTACATCCTTGGTCTGGGAATCCTTATTTTTTTTTCCTGAACATTGAGGCATTGCTTCCAATTTTTATATCTTGTTTCTCTTATAATAATTTGAAATTTAAACTTAGGTACACTTGCCTAATTTGTCCTGCCTTTATCACATAGAAATCTGAACAAGAAATTGACAAATTAAATTTATGTTTTCTGCCTGGCTGGCAATGATAATGATTACCAAGCAAATGGAATGAAGTATTTTATTCGATCATAAAGTAAGCTTCGAGCTAGAGTTACTCACTTATGTTAAAGCAAAACTGGTAAAAAAAAAAAAAAAAAGTGAAAACAGCAAAAGAAAGGTCAGAAGAAAAATGTTAATAGAGTTATCCAGAGTCTCCAGCATTCTTATGGTAACACACAATTAATATTATTATGTGGATTAGATTTTCTGAAGAGGATACAGTTTTTCATTTCCCAGAGAGCAGTGCATTTTGAGAAAGAAGTAGCTACCCAACATGAGGAATAAATTTAACTTATAGCTAATATGTTCTATCTTTACAGCAAAGCTGCAATATTTCATTCACTTTTGAAATCTGCCAAAGTCACAGGAATTTAGGTAACAATTTTGGTGACCTGGATTTAATTTATGTAGTAGAGATGGAGGAACTACCAGGAAAGCTACTTTAGGTAATGTAATAAAAGCCATTATATTTTTCATACAGAGATCTCTAAGCACAGCTCAGAAATCCCTACAGATGCTATAGGTGATTTAAGATACAAAAACTCTTTATGTTAATGTTTTCATCAGAGTGGCTTACAATTCTACATCAAATTCTGCTTCAATTATTACATCTCTATGCCTCTTATTCACTGACATATAGAACAATGTGCTTACCTTTTAAAATTTATGTAAATATTTAGTAAGCAAATCATGTTCGTTGTACAATAATAAACAAAGGCATAGAGCAAAACAAATAAAAGACACTCATAATATCAGATTGAAAGTAATCTTAAAAGTATATTTCTTAAAAATTATCAATGATAAATGTCATCATATTATATTATAGAATGTACCAATAAAATTAATTTTAAATATATATTTATCTTAAATAGTTTTATAGACACATATGTAAATGTTTAAAGGATGTTGATCTTTGAAGGTGGGCTCATACTGTAAATACTACTTGGACTGAGTATGTTGCTCATGGTGTTGCACTTGCTTGGGAAGCACAAATCCTGAGTTTAATCCCTGTACCAGGAAAAATAAATAAGTAAATAATTATTACTTTGTAGCATTTTTATAACTAGCCTTAGGGTACTATAATTTTAGTCTCTATTTAGGTAGTAAGAAGTGGATTTTTGCATGATTGTTTTATAGCTGCATTGAGCCCTCATGTCTGTGATAGTATATAACTATTTACCTTACTCAGATTTTGTTAATAACTTTCTGTAAATGTATTATTTTATCATATTGTCTTTAAAATTAGCCAGAGGGAAAGTATAAATCAATCTTCTCTGGAAGAGGAATTGTTTTCAATAATTACCAGGACACTCCAAGCTCAAATGCTCAATCTTTGAATTTATAAACACCTGTCAGTTTTGTTCTCTAGAATAATACTTTTTCCAAACAATTTTTCCTTTAAGATTTTACTTCTGAGAAATAATTAATGTTCTTCTAGTTAACAAGCCTTTATATAGTTTCTAAAATCAATCTCCAATGTCCACTTTTGTGGTAGAATTTTATTTTTGTTTCTGCTAAGGGTGAGTAATTTCCTTCTACATATTTAAAAACAATTAGTCGTGCATTAAAATTTCAAGACACTGTAATCTTATGTGTTAACATATACCATGATGTTGCTTGTTTGTCTAGTTTGAGAACTATATTGTTTTTTCTTACTGCATTGACAAAACTCATACAACAAACTTTAACATTCATATGTATATAAAAGTTAAAGATGTTTTTGCGTACATGGGATTGGTATTCCGACATTACATTTGCATATTTCCATGCTATAATATGATGCAGTTGTTTTATATTACCAATTCTTTACTATCACTGCTCATCAAAGATTCTTCTTTGGGATCCAGGAAAGTTCCTAATGACTGAGAAATGTTTAATATTTGATATAAAAATGAGTTTATGGAGCCACCTGATCCAGCATCAGCTATAATGTGTTTTTCTGGTTCTGTGACTCTTCAAGGTCACAACTTTAATGTAATTTTGGACTATGTTACATTATTTAGGAATGATTATTAGGTTAACATTTAGAGTAATACTGAAAATAGAGCCTTGAGAAGCCATCTTACTGAGTTCTGTGATTAATTTAAAAAAATTTTTTCCCTACATTTTCAGAAAATTTACAAGTGCAATTAATATTTGAAAAAGCATATTTTTTCTTTTCATTTCAATTACTGCAGAGAAATCTTCTGTTAACTGTATACCTAATGATGTTGAGAAAATTTTACAAGAATTAACTAATCTTTTCTGGTCAGTGTTAGGGCTCAGGCATCTTCCTACTTTTGTTTTCTGAGGTTCACAAAGTGGGTTTCCTGAAATAAACTGATCTAGACAGATTAGAAGAAAAAAATGGCACACAAATTGACTTTGTGCATATCGGCACCACTGCACAGTGAATGTCTAATGACCTAGTGAGATTTAGAAGCTGACATGACAGGGGATACCATAATCCCCAACTTGAAACTATTCTAAAAAGCCACTGCATGAAAACATCATGGGACTGATGAAGACTTGACAATTGGTGGAACAGCCTAAAAGACACGCAAACTACTTCTGGCAGCCACACTAGGCCACCTCATCTCTGACAAAGGAGCCAAACACCCTTGATGGAGGAAAGACAGACTCTTTAACAAATGGTGCTGGAAAACTGGATTTCAACTTGCCAAAGATTAAAGTTAGACATGTGTCTAGGGAAGAAAATAAGCAAGAGATGAGTAACTTAGAGTGAAAGCAAATGATATCTAAAACAAGAGAATAGGTCCAAAAATACATTTATCTGGATTTTGATTGTGGCTTCAAAGTTGGCCTTTGCTGTGAGCTTGTTTTCCTGTTGAAGAAGGTATAGGAGTGAAATTTAAAACAATGGCACTCATACCAGACTTCCCTTTGGCCAACAATTGAACACTGGAGATTACATCTCCATGAATATCATATTTTACAGTAACATTTCTGAATGCCTATATTTCTTTGTATTAGTTGAAAAAATGAAGTTTCAGACATAGTCAAGTTACTCTCTCATTTTAAACTACTAAGCTGAACAAAATAGTAGAGCATGAACTGGAAAATTTTTAAGAGGAGGAGTAGTATCTTTAGAGATAGCTGAAAAAAATTTTAGAGTACCAGCCACTACTGAAATCCTTGTAGCACGTAAACTCTTAACATTTTATTCTTTTCATTGGCATAATGTATTACTTTTTATTATTTTATAACATTGAAAACAATTTTGAAACTAGTTATGGCTTAAAACAATTTTGAAATTAGTTGTGCTTTAAAATTTCGAGTTTACTCAATCTATCAAAAATTAACTTTATTATAATGTTAGCTTATAGAAATGTCTATAACATATTACTGCTATTGTCTTATTTTATTTATTTGTTTTTGCTGTAACAGGAACTGAACTCAGGACCTTGCACTTGAGAGGAAGGTGAGCCACCTCTGAGCCAAAACCCAGCCCATATATTCCATACTTTTTAAGCAGTAGACCATAGAGAAGAGGCTTGGCAACTGCACCCCCATTTGTTTCACAAACAAAACTGCCTATAGATTCAATATGATCTGACTGAAATCTCAGCAGTACATTTCACAGAACTGGAGAAAATAATCCAAAAATTCATCTGGAATCAGAAGAGACCTAAAAGCAAAAGCAATTCTAGGCAACAAGGACATGGCAGGGAGTATCATAATCCAGCACAAAACTATTCTAAACAGCCACTGTATAAAAACATCATGGTACTGATGAAGACCTGACAATCAGTGGAACAGCCTAGAAGACACAGAAACTATTACAGACACACTAGGCCACCTGATCTATGACAAAGGAGCCAAACACCCTTGATGGAGGAAAGACAGACTCTTTAACAAATGGTGCTGGAAAAACTCGTTTTCAACCTGCCAAGATCTTTAACCATGCACTAAACTACAATCCAAGTGGATTAAAGATCTTAATATGAAAAGGGAAACACCAAACCTGCTGGAAGATAGATTAGGTAGAACTCTTGGAGACATCGGCATAGGGAAAGATTGTATGAGCAGAACCTCAGGAAGACAAGAATTAGTGGAAAGAATCAACAACTGAGATCTGATCTTATTAAAAAGCTTTTGCCCAGCAAGACAAACCATCAACAGAGCAAAAAGACAATCTACAATGCAAGAAAAACATATTTATCTGCTGTTCCTCAAACAAAAGTCTATTATCCAGAATATATGACAAATTTTAAAAAATCAGACCCCCCCAATTTAAAAACCCACTTCAAAAAAGAATATCTAAAATTTCAGACATTTTTCAGATGAAGTAAAATTAGCAAACAAACATGAAAAAAATTTTCAGCATCACTAGTCATTCTAGATGCAGATGAAAACAACACTGAAATTGACTTCTATCAAGAAATCAACCAACATCAATGATAGCAAGACTGCAAGGAGAAAGGAACCATTCTCCGTGGTTGGTGAGAGTGTAGACTGGTTCAGCCACTGTGGAGATCAGTGTGGAGATTCCTCCCAATAGGAGGATTAGAGGTTCCACTTGACTGTTATTTCCTTGTTTGGTATATTAATGAAAAAGTTAAAAACATCATACCAAGTGCAACCATGTTTATAGAAGCACAGTTTGTAGTAGCTAATTTATGGAAAGAGTGCAAGTGTCCGTCAAATGGAGACTGTATAAATAATGTGCTTTTTTCCCTTTGTTGTATTAAAACAAGATAGGATATCATCAGCCATAAGAAGGGAAAACTAGAGACATTTATAATTAAATGGACACATTTTGAGGATACAGGATACAGATGTATAATTGCTACATTATTTCTCTAGTGAGAGAAACTGAAAGTGTAAATGATTTCTAAAATCCATGATAAATACTGCAAAATAGGAAGAACATGTGCAAAGAGAAAAGGGAACTGGAAGAGGGCAGGGGGAAGCAGTGAAGAGAAACAATAAATTAGGTGGTAAAAAGGAAAAAAAATAGAAACAAACCAGATAGATAGATAGATACATAGATACATAGATACATATATATATATATGATAGATAGATAGATGATAGATAGATAGATAGATAGATAGATAGATAGATAGATAGATGATAGATAGCTGGGAAATTGAAGGGAGGCAAGGGAATGGGAAAAAATAAGGATCAAGATATATCATGGATAGGTACAAATTCTCAATGATGAATGCAATCATATTTCTAAAATGCACCAATAAATTCAACTCATTAAAAAATCATAGTAGTGAAATACAAGTATACTTTCAATGCAATAAAAACATATTAATAAATTTGAAAATTTAAGTCTTTATGTTATGTGAACTGGTTCACCTAGCTTTATTTTTACTTTAATGAGAAAAGTGTATAATTGCTTGGAATGCATTATAACCCTGTTAGCTTATTTATTAATTCTCTAAGAATATTTTCTTCTTATGATTCATTTGTCTGGGTTTGCTGGTGAAAGCAGATATTGTTTTTTATGTTTATGAATAATTTATATACTGTCCTAAGTTATTTTTCCCCAAGCTATTACTTGAGGATTCTGTAAATCATTCCAGAAGATAAAAAATGAGTACGAGAAGAAGAGAAATGGAAAATAAACTGAAGATTCTAAGTATGAACATGATAATAGAGAAGGAAGGTTAGAGTATAGGATATTAACTCAAGTCCCTAGACCATCCTTCCACCATGGCTGACTTCCTTCCTCAAGGCTACATGCTTTCACTGCTTTCTGTTTGATTTTTTTACAGTCAGATCCATCATGTTAGAACTTGACTCATTTTAACCTCAGATATTCTCTTTAGAAAACCATCTCCTTACTCACTAACCTATCCTAGGGACCCTCCAGTGGATGAAAGGATACTCTAAAATACCACTTTTTCAGATAAAGCATTTGATACTGTAATGTTGAAGAAATGATAATAATTCTATAATAAAATCTTGGTGTGACTCCTAATATTTCAACATTATTTAGTGTTGGGGATTGAACTCAGAACCTGATGCTTACCAAGTAGGTGCAGCACCAGTGAGCTACATCCCCAGCTCTATATTCTTAATCACATCTCTCTCCATTGTACTACTCTTACTAAAAAATCCTGTGCACCTTATCAGACTTTCACAGCTTACGTTTCTTTGTCCAACTTGGTATCTCAGTAACTGACTCTAGCTTTGAAAGTTTTGAGGTTTTTCTTTACTTATGAGGACTTCTGTGCTACAGAAATCTTGTATTTCTATAATTCCTATTTATCTGTTTTATATCTGTTTCACTCTTGTATCAGGCCAATATTCTCAGGAAGTGGATGGAAGTGGAGTTTTGACATCCCTATAATTATATGGAACTAATAATCCCTTGGTCTGCAAAAAACATTAATTCCTGATTTTTCTTAATTCCAGTTATCTTACTGAATATAATTATCTTTTATTCTGATAATTATGAATTGAAGAGATTAGGCTTTTCAAAAACATAAAGAATTGCTTTACATTCATGAATCTTAAAGACCCAGAAATATTCCAGGGAGATAAAACTTCTGCCTTCTAGAAATATTTTAATATTTATAAAATGATACAATGTACAAGTGACTACTCTAAGTTCTCCTATGTGCTCTGTGGAATATCAATCCATTTCAAGTAAGATCTTGGTTTCATTCTAAGTATGGAACATGTATGCATCATTGCAAGTTAATGATATTATATAGTTCTAGTTTGTGAAGAAGTCATTAGTATCCATTTTAACTAGTAAGTACTACTTGCACAACATGAATGTGAGTGTATAGTTCATGCATTGCAGTTATACAGTTGCTTTGGGTGAGGCTGGTGGTATGATTTATTTCTAGATGCTCCCTCCAAAGCCTCATGTGCTCATAGACAGAACTTTGGGGAAGTGGTTGGATATTGGTGACATGATAATCATCACAGGATTTATCCACTGGAAAATTTATGGTCGGTGGGATCTGGTCAGAAGAGGAGGGTAACTGGGAGCATGACCTCGACAGACTTGTCTCTTTCCTACACCTCCCTTCATGTTCCCTTTCCCTACCTCTAAGCCACGAGTGTGCTTATTCCCAAGTGTCCCTGACGGGCCCTGCTGCACTGAATTCATCTCACTATAGACTAAGTCTGTACAACTTATAACTGCAAAATAATGTCTCCTCCTTTAAATAATGGGTTTTACTTATTATTTTTTCCAGCCAAGGAAAAGTGACTGAGACAGCTATTTTCTTCCATCAAATTATCCGTGGAATCTCTTTCAAATCCTATATGCCTTACTACCAAAAAAGATTTCATCATTTAAGGAAAGTTAAAAGGATATTTTGACACAAGTCTCTTTGTTGTGATCGTATCTGATAATTTCATTTGGAATATACTATTTTATGCAACTTGATGAGGTAGATTTCAAACTCTAAAATTTTCATATTTAAAGTTTTGGCAGAAAAAATACTATAATGGTGTTTGAATTCTATGCTATTTTAGATTTGGCTGTTATGTATTATTTTTGAGCAATACTCTAAAATATTTGGTACATAACTGGTCCACAGCTTCAAAGCAATCATTACAAAAATGATTGGTGAAGCCATAATTAATCCGTTGTAAACAGCCTAAAAATTTAAGTAGTCATATTCTGGTTATTTGTTCTGTAATTTTCTTTTATGTAATATGTTCAACAAAGGTTCCAATGTCCATGGATATTTATTTTATATTTTAATTTAGGAAGAGTTTTTATAAGCTGTATTTCTTTTTTAGTTTTATCTTAATGACCTAAAAAAACCACTATCAAATCTTGTTTTTAATTTGTTTCAAAAATATTCAAATTAGAATCTGCACTTACCAGTTCACTGTGTCGATTGTCGTCAGCTGAAGAAAACAGTAATACGGGGAAATGGATCTTTTATGGTTGAATAAACCCATCAATTGAAACAACAACAATAAAAAAGCTTAGCTCTCTCTCTCTCTTTGTCTCTCTTTTTAATAAGTTTACAAAAGCATACGCCTTACCATAAACAATGTACTTTATCAGCCATTAAAGAATTCATTTCCATTGTTATGACTTAGTTGCTTGAAAAATGGCTTTTACCATCTTGCAAGTTACTTATTCTTCTTGTTTCCTACTTGGAAGTCAGTGCACATTGGTAGTGAGTCATTTTATAAGGCTGGGGCTATACAAAGAAGTATCATCAACACAAAGCAATTAAGAGAACTAATGACTTACAAAAATCCTTTCCACATGTACTGAGTAGAAGACTGAGAATTTGAAACCTGGAAATATGATGTTGTTATTGTTGAAGCTAAATGGAAAGTAGATAAAACTACATGATGTAAAGCAAATAGTGTTATTCAGTGTGTGAGATAAAGGTAACTGAGGAAAACATATAGCAAGCAGAACAAGGTAGGCTTACTCAGAAGAATTTCTTTACAGTCTACTTCAGTTGTAGGCATTTTATTGAGACAATTGAAAAATTATGATTTCAATGAATTGTGAATATTCATAATTTCCAGTGAAATAATTTTAAATGCCTCTTTTAAGTCCTGAAATTTTGGAAAGATTACTCTCTCAGTTATTTATATGCTCAAATGCATATCCTGAATCACTTTCAAGGTTTTTATGCAAAAGTTGATATCATCCAAGATTTCAATTTGCCTGTACTGGCATCACCATCCAAACATTTGCAGTTCTTGAATCTGTCATATTCTTCTATGATGAAGTCAGTCCATTAATTGTTACTTTAAAACATATTTTAAACATCCAAGCTGTGAAGAAAATTTTTTTTTAAATCCAACAGAATATTACACTGTCATAAGAACAATAAATTTGAGTCACATACTCAAATGGATGTACCTTTAGGACATAATAATAAGTGAAATCAATAGGACATAAATGTGCAAATACAGTATCATTTCTCTAGTATGAGAAACTGAAGGTGTAAATGAATTCCCAAATGTATGATAGGTACTGTCCTACCTATAAGAAATAACATGTTGAAAAGGAAAAAGGGGAAGTACAGTAGGAGAAAGTAAAGAAGGGGAAGAAAAAAATTGATGGGAAAAATAAAAAAGGAAACAAAGTTTGTGTCTATGGGGGTGGGGAGACATGGGAATGGCAAAAGAAAAACATGAGAATCAAGATGTGACATATACAAGCACAAATTCTAAATGTTGAATGTGATCATAATGTGCATATGAAATGTAAAATAAAATCAATTTAAAAACAAATGTGTAATTGTATAAACATAATATGTACTTTCCTTCAGAGTAACAGAGATAAATGAGTACAAAATCAACAAAAACTATATTGCAGATCTGGAAAATATTAAGTAGCTAAACATAAACATAATATAAATTTCTTAGGCACCAACTATATGGTGTTAACTCCCTCAATGTGATAATTTATATATTTCAAACTAAGAAAGACATTTTCCACAATTAATAATTGTTTGAAAATTGTTTAAGAAAAAAAATCCATACATTGAAACATGAATACATATGCATGTAGTTGAATGGGATTTATAATAAATATAGGTAGTATGAACTAGACGGCTGATAAACTTTCATATATTACACAAAACAAAGAAAATGAATTCAATAATTTACTTAGTAGTTAATTAACAATTCTATTTAATGTACATGTGATTTTATTATACTTCAGACAACACGCATTACAATATTTAGGACACTGTACTATATCAAGATTTTTAAAAATCCAATAATGAAGCTGAAGTAGATTTAGGTCAGCTAATATCATATCTGAAAATAGAATCTAGTTATGTGATATCCAACTTGATCTTGGTATGTGTTAATTAAGTTGTCATTGGTTTCTGGCTTAGTCATGGTTTATTCTTTTAATTTTATAGATGTAATAATGGAAAAATATATTTGGTTAATCATTAGAGTAATATATATATATATATGATAACAGTAAGAATTATGTGCAGCAAAAGTGAATAGAAAAATTATCTAATAAACACATATTATTGTAACTATGAATATTGGCTGCATTTGAACCCAAATCAATTTATAGACATACATTCTAGAAATAATTTTGATGGCCCTTGTTATTTTTATGCTATAAAAATACATTATAAAATGTCAATAAGTACATTTCTCTTTATACAACTCTTACTAAAGAACTTAAATTCTAATTAAATTCTAATAGAAATGTAGGCATCAAATACTGTTTAAATATGTTCATTAATAAATTTATTTATTTTTATTCAATAGACCTTCTTTAGAAGAAATCTAGACAAATCAAATATATAATATATATGTATATAGATTTTTATTGTATGTGTGTATATATATATATACACATATATACATATATACATATATACACATGTATATGTACAGACAATCAGAAGTAATAGCAGTGAGAGAAACATACCATAATTTATCTCTGACTTTAGAAAGAAGTATTTTTCACATATGGCAATAACCTATGTGAAATTCATGCATTAAATATTTTAAAAGACCAGTAGGGTCTGAGTTTAGAAACTCTATTATTTTAAGTTTATCCTTAGTTTCAGTTATCTCTAATTTTCTTTTGTTATGAAATGCGATTGCATCTCCCACAAATGAATGATAACAAAGTCCCAGATTTAAGTACCTATTCTACAAGCCTCACTCGTACAACCCCTGTGGAGATCAGTATGGAGATTCCTCAAAAAGCTAGGATTGGAGGTCCCATTTGACCCGGCCATTGCCCTGCTTGGTGTATCCACACAAGAATTAAAAGACTCATATCACAGTGACATATGTGCACCCATGTTTATAGCAGCCCAATTTGTGATCGCTACATCTTGGAAACACCCCAAGTGTCCATCAACTGGAGACTGGATAAGAAAGCTGTGGTTCTTCTACAGAATGGAGTATTACTCTGTGTGTGTGTATATATATCTATATACATATATATTATATATTTGATTTGTCTAGATTTCTTCTAAAGAAGGTCTACTGAATAAAAATAAATAAATTTATTAATGAACATATACAAAATGATAAGCATAATCATTTATACTTAAATGGACATACCTTGAGGATATCCTCATAAGTGAAATAAATAGGTCACAGATAGGTACATATCACATCTTTTCTCTGGTATGAGAAAATAAAGATGTAAATGAGTCCTAGAATTGTATGTTATATATTGTGTAATACAAAATGCTCAATGTAAAATAGGGAGAAGGGGGAAAAATGATGAGATTGTAACAAAAAAGTAAGGAAACAAATTTTATGTATATGGGGGGGTGGTATGGTCGGTAGGGCTATGGGAAAAAATGAGAATTAAGTTGTGTCTTATACCGGTACAAATCCCCATTATGGAGTGCAATCATGATGCGTATATGTAATGTACCAATAAAGATTAAAAAAAAAAGATTAAATTTTTTTTTAAAAAAACTATTCTACAAGCCTCTCTTAAATGAGAGTTCAACTTAAATTACTATTCTACAAGCCTTTCTTAAATTAGAGTTCAAACTTAAGTTTCTCCCTAATGCCAGTTCTTCTTTTCCTTTTATATAATCATTGAAAATTTATTTCTGTGTTCCCATAAGTCTTGATACTATGAGAAATAGAGTTAACAGAGTAGCAAAATAATAATATATCTGTGTAATGGTGATCATTAGCTACATAGCCACTAGAATAGAGTAGAAAATTGACTCAACACCAAAGTCAATGCAAACAAAACAAAATCCCATAGAAGCTAAATGGAAAGATTCTGGATTCTAGAATAATTGAAGAGTATGAAAAACACTTTGCAAAATTGAAGGACTTGAAAGAGGGTATGTGCTGTATGACAAGGAGAAAAGTTAGGGTGGTGAGGATAATAACAGTCTTGGAGAGTTCATGGAGAGATGGGTATGCGAGGATGGTGTCTTGATTCCTTTCTCATTACTGCGACTCAATGCCGAGGAGGAGAGGGTCACTTTGACTCACAGTTTATGAAGAATTAGGATGTAGTCAGCTGGTTACAGTGCAAGGTGCCATGGTGGAGGGGCATGGCAGAAGAGGCCTCCTCACAGCATGACACACAGAAAGAGATTTTTCAAGGGCAGAAGAGGAAGATATTCACACAAGCTACTTCATGAATTCATGAGATAACTTGAAAATGAGTGTTAATGTCTACATTACACATAAATGAGCTGAAAATGATACTTAGTATTTTTAGAAACTTCTTCATATGCAAGGATACTAAATAGATATGAAAAATTGAAAATTGCAGTTTCCTGCTACAGTCCAAATAAAATATGTTTGATAATAAATAGATAATGCAATTTCATAAGACAAAAACACTGAAGACATGATTAAATAAATGAAAAAAGTTATACTTCAATAATTTTCCCTTTCTAATGCCCAAAATAAATATATAAAAGTGTTCAGTCTCACAAAAGTAATTAAATAAATGCAAATTAACAGAGAATCCAATTTGTTAAGCTAATAAGGTGAATTAGAAATAGATTAAAAACCTCACAGATATATTAGAAAAAAAATACATATCTTTGTCATTTCTCTGATGAAATGGGCATTTCAGAACAAGTATTTGTGATACATTTACAACAAATCTTACCTCGCATGGTTTCTCTTATATGAAAACCCAAAGTATGAATAAAACAACGAGAAAAATGAAAGGGAAATAATAAGAAACAGGAAGATATATCATCTGGTAAAGTGTAGAAGATAAACAAGAGGTAGGAAAGAGGAGAGGAGATGGGAATGAATGAAAAAGGATTCAAGATGTGTTCTATATATCTACCAATAGTGAATATAATCCTCATGTATTATTTGACAACCTTAATACAAGAATCTAAAAATGTTTATCACCTTCATCATAATAACCACTCCTAAGAATCTTGGTGTAATCTGTGTTAAATAACCCAATAGCAGAAAATTATCAGTAAATACATCGATCAAAGTAGTATTTATTATTATAATAACAACTACTGACTTATCTAGAGGGTTATTATGGACAAGACTCTATTAAAAACCATACTTTTATAGACAGACATAACTCCTCAAAATACCGTGAGCTCCCCCAGATTATCCAGCCTTCAAAATAAGTTGGGACCAAAGGTAAGTTCTAAGGTAGCAAACGATATGGATGAGTGTGGCTTCTCAGTGGAGCAGCTCTGACAGAGCACACTCCTCTACTCCTAACTAAGGGAGCACTGGAAGCTTTGTAAAATAGACTGTTATGACATAGGACCATTTTAACATAAAGACAATCTATTTTCCCAGACACAGAAAAGTAGAGGACACTTACAGTGATGCATATCAGATCTGATGACTGAAACTTAAGAGGTTACTCTGCCCAGGCCAGTGATTTAGCTCTGTGGTTCTGGTGTCTGCTTTGCAAGCACAAGGCCTGGGTTCAACCCCAGGTCACCACATACAACAATGCCAGTAACCACATATAATAATGCCTGGTGACTCATGCCCACCACCAATCAGTACACATACTGGGGGTGGTGGCTCAAGAGTATGGACTGAGAGATAGCTTCACAATGAGCAATCTTAAAGGGGTAAGTCTTATTAGACTAATAAAAATAAAAATTTGTCTTTTGGAATAGACAGAATTTATATCTTTGATGAAATCTGATGAACAAAAGAACTTTGGTAAACATGAAAACTTAAAGTTGCATTACGTATAAAAGTAGAAATATGCTTAGAAATATGTGTCATATTTATGTGGTGAAATATATCATGAATCAAAAGTAATACAACTTAAAACACTTTGAACCATACAGACTAGCATACTCCCTGTAACAACAGCGACTCGGGAGGCTGAGGCTGAGTACAAGTTCTCATGCGCAATGAGTAGGATGTTTCCATACCGAATTGCTGAATGTATAGAAATATAAGCAGTTGGGCAAAAATCATTAAGCTCATTTCTGTTTTCTGTCTGTTGTGATGAAATAAAAGTGCAATATATGTTCAACAAGGAAAACATACATGAACACCTAGATAAAACATATGCCTGCCATAAATAAACTTAAAGAGGAAAGACTGAAAAAAATAGTAATACTACAAAATAATCAAGAAAAAAAAAAGTTTAATGGACTGTGATTGTACTGGCAACAGCTTCCTTAAGGCAAGCTGAGGGTAGGGAGCAGGGCAGGGGATCATTACTAGAACCCGTGTAGTAAGTACAGCTCTTTTGTGAGCCACAACAGCACAAGCATAATTAATTAAAATTGAGACAGAGGGCCGGGGAGTTAGCTCAGGGGTTCCAGCGCCTGCCTCAGAAGCGCAAGTACCTGGGTTCGATCCCTGGTTACCACATACCATACTGGGCGTGGAGACTCACGCCCAGCAGTAACCAGTACCACATACCACAGTGCCGGGCGTGGTGGCTCACGCTTGTAATCCCAGCACTCGAGAGGCAGAGGCAAGAGGATTGCTGTGATGTGAGTTCGAGGCTGAGCCTCCAACCTGAAAAAAAACTCAAAAAAAAAAAAAAATTGAGACAGAAAAGGTTTAAAAAAAAAAAAAAAGACTTAGAGAAGAAGCTGAATTTTAGCCCTAATTATTATTGCTGTATGGAGCAAGGACAAAAGACTCTGAGCTTACCTTGCCTTTATTTAGTATGTATGCGGTAACAAAATGTTACAGATGGCTCAGAGCATGGCTGGGCAAAAGAAATTATGTAGATAAAGATTCTAGATAACCAGCTGGTGCAGCCCTGCGCATCACAGGATTATGAGACC
Source organism: Petromus typicus (assembly GCA_004026965.1). Classification (NCBI taxonomy): domain Eukaryota; kingdom Metazoa; phylum Chordata; class Mammalia; order Rodentia; family Petromuridae; genus Petromus; species Petromus typicus. The sequence goes on along the minus strand of PVIR01007783.1, from coordinate 22,293 downwards.
ACTGAAGTCTTAGCTATAACTGCAAGTGAAAATGGAGTTATGTCTCAACATGGCATAGTTAGCTTATAGGCAGGAAAAGTAAACCTAATATAATTTTATTTGTGGAGTAATTTTCCCCCAAATTATGTAGAATGGTTTCTGACAGCTTCAAATAATTTAGTTTAAAACATCTCAACATTTAATTCTACAAACATAAGAATCTAAGCTAAAATTCAAGTAAGAGATTTAAAATTAGGGGAACAAAAAGATGAAAAGAATATGGCATTGACATAATTTCATCAGGGAGCTAATTAAAATTCTTCAGAAAGAATGAAAATGAATGTGGAAAAAATACAAAATTTAAGAACCAATTTTGAGTAAATAATATATTTTATGCAAAATCTAATATCAACATTTATACAAACACCATTTCCATTTTAACAAAGACTAAGTGTACGTAAAAAGAAACGATTAATAAATTACTATAAAGAATAAAATTCAATAAATAGTAATGGGGTTATAGATGTTCATATTTACAAAAGCCTTTCTAGTGTTTCAAGGAGGAGAGAAATACTGTCAGTAATGGATTTCACTACTCAATCCTCTGGAGGAAGATACTGAGTGGGACATCAGAGCTTCAAGCCTGTGACCTACGCTACAAGCATTTGTCAAGCAGAAACATTTCCCATAGGTAAAATTAGTGCGGTAGAAAATTGACATTTCATTTTGTTTGCCCATAGAGTAGTATTGAGTGAATTGCTATTTTTTTTTTTTTTTGTTCCTTTTCTCAAAATGGAAAGAATTCATTACATGGATTCTGAGAGCAAGAGTGGATATCTGTGACGTCAGGAAGAACAATGTCACTGCATGGGGAAACGGCCATTGGCATCCTCGTGATGAGCGGAAGTACTTCTGTGCCTTTATCTCTCAGATATCCTTTACACTCACGATTTCAAGGAAGCAGCAGACATGAGGACAAGGAGCATCAGAAGCAGCACTGAATCTGAGGAACCACTGTCTCATGCAAGTGCTGAAGACGGGTGAATGAAGCATGATTAAGTGTGATGTGAAACCAGTTTTAATTGATGATGGCTTGATTTTTATTGAACGTCAGTAATTTCTTATTACTTATTAACTTATTACTTATTACTTATTAATTACTTATTAACTAATTACTTATTACTTATTAACTTAATATTTTGTGTTTGTTGACTTCAAATATTTTTGTCATTTTAATTTTATTAGCCTATGTTTGTGATGCAAAATTAATACTTTGGCTGTGAGTAGTTGATACACTTCATGATACATCTTACAGACTCAGCTGTTCCCCTGCTCAATATCATCTCCCCAAATTAGACATTTCATAACAGTGATACATGCATGTCCATGTTTATAGCAATACAGTGAATAGTGGCTAAATTTTGGAAGTGGCCTCTATGATCATCAACAGATGAACTGATAAAAAAAACTTGATATTTATATTTGATGGCGATCTACGCTGCCATGCAGAAGGATAAATTTACATTATTTGTAGGAAAAATGATGTGTCTTCAATACACACTCTTAAGTAAAATAAACCAGATATACAGTTTCAAAATTGTGTGATTTCTCCTTTGGGGGAAACCCAAAATATAAATGCAATAAATCAAAGAGAAAATTAAAACAGATGATAAAAAAGAGTAAATGGATCTTTACTAAAGGAGAAAAGGTCTTTTTAACTCTGGAATGTGAACCACAATGTCCTAATTATGAAACAAACATTTAAAATAAATGTAAGCTCAGGCTGGGGATATAGCTCAGTGGTTCTGGCGCCTGTCTTGCAAGCTCAAGGACCTGGGTTCAATCCCCGGTGACCACATAACAATACTGGGTGTGGAGACTCACCCCAGCAGCAACCAGTACCACATACCACAGTGCAGGACATGGTGGCTCATGCCTGTAATCCCAGCACTTGGGAGGCAGAGGGAGGAGGATTGTTGGGATGTGAGTTGGAGGCTGAGCTCAGGGCCAGCCTGAACTACAAAGAGAGACCCTGTCTCAAAAAACCTGAAAAAAAATTTTTTTTTAAATGTAAGCTCTTCAAATGATGACATATGTAAAGTGAAGAGCATCACACCACAGGTCAAGTTCTAACGAACCAGGGTAAGGAGTTTTCACCGATATGTATAATGTGATGTAGCAGAGATCTGACAAATGAAATATATACTGGGTTAAAATGTATGTATTTTAATGGATACTCTTTAATATTGTATTTTTAAAAATAACATTAAAGAAATTGTTAAAATGTAAATGAGTATATGCAGGAGAATGTCATCAACTAAAAGGTTTAACACAAAAAAATGTATATTTTGAGTGTGTGAAGAGCTATTTATCACTTTATCCTTGTTAAGATAGAAACTAAGTCACTACATCTAATAAAAACTCAAATACCAAAATTTCACTATCTTACTGTATTTTAACTGGTATTACAAAGGATGATATTATTCATATAAAAACAAGTCATTTGCTTTACAGAACAAAGCCTATTGAATTTATTTGTAGTGATTTAAGAATCATCCTTTCTAATGATTTTTGAAAACTTCTTAATTCTGCTACAACATGGAATGGGCTCTGCAGTCTAATGCATTTTTAATAACAGAGCAGGGCATCCATGTATGGCTTATTCCTTTATGCACAAATGAATATGGCAACCATTCCGTGCCATTAATTTAAGTATTTATCAATGGAGTGAAAAAAAATCCATAAAGCATTACTTATTTACTATTAACAGTGTTAAAACCCTGTCATAGAAAATATTTTTCTATAATAGAACTAACTGGTAGTAAAACCCCCATATACAACTCATACAATTACTCTCTTATCTACTGTGGACTGCAACTTCTAAAACTCAGCTAAAGTAGAACTTTTTAAACCAAAACAGCATTATAAAATACTGTACTTTGACATAAAGTATCGGACTTGCTATTTTCTAAGCTTGTTTAAAATCTTCAAACTTTTAATGATAATTTACACTAATTCCATAATGTTTAATTAGATTTTTCATCTGTTTATTTTTAAAATTAATTTATTCATGGACGTTAACTAAGCTGAAGATTAATGTCCTTTTTATATTAATCGCAACTTGAAATTAAATATATTTAAATAAAAAGTATGAAAAATTTAGCTTAGTTATTTTGTATGCAGTTGAACTATTCAGAAAGAAAATTGAATAAAATTATAGAAAACTAACAACTATTTTCTCATAAATGTCAATCATGTATCCTTCCATCAATGTGTAGGAATTGGAGATCCTAAATGTGACATAATTTTATTATTGATTTGGATAATAGAATTAAGCAAGGTCAAGTTTTGCTGAAAATTGAATATTTCAAATGTAGAAGTTCATAAATTTTAAAATTCACTTACTCTTGACAATATGCCACATCTTAGATCAAAGAAACATACACACACATCTAAGAGTTAAGGAATAAAGCTCAACAGAGTACTTAACTTTATATAGCTCTTTAAAACGTAGATTTTTATGACTTAAGTACAAGCTAGTAAAAGAAATCATAAATTAATTTTCTTTACCACAGTTTTGGAGCATTAAGTGAAAGTTAAAAGTGTCCATAAAATGTGCTATTGGTTTCATACTGCCCAGTGCACCAAAGAAAAAAAATTGGTCATAATATTTGAATCTCACTAGAACTCATTTAGTTGATTGGGAAGGAAATAAAATATACATACAATAAAATAATATCTAGGGCAAGAAATAAATCTTTTCAAATAAATATAAACCAGAAAATTAGCCATTTTAGGGATTTTTAGTAAAAAAAGAGTAATCTGATTAAATTTCTCATTGAACTGATAGATTGTTTATACTAATTGTAATATATTATTGATGATCTATTTCTGAATCTTTGTGAACAATAGACTGATTGTATGTATAAGTACAAGTAGAAAAAAACATTTCTTTTCCTATATAGAATTATTTGTAACAAATGTAAATAATTTTATCCATATAAATAAAATATTTGCTAAAATTGTATTAATACTATTATTTTGACATTAACACTTTTAACTTTTTCAACCTGAAACATTTAGCCCTAGATAGTTAAACTGAGCATATCTCCATAAGTAGCCAAGATGTATTTTTTTTAAGATTTGGCTACAAATTCTTTTTTTCATCTAAAGTATGGTCAGGAATTATTTAAACAGTTGTAGTATATTAAGAGAATAGAATTTAATGGAATACTTTCAAACAGTAAAAATTTCATGGAGGTTTGTATATCAACACAGAAAAAAAATTAGTGACATTTTAAAACATAATAACAGCATAAACTGTCATCACTAATCTCTTATACGCTAGCTACTTTATTGGAGAGGTGAGCTACCCATGTCTGGAGTTGACACTTTTGATCTCTAGCATTCAAGGCTGATTATTTTCCAGCCAGGTATTATTTTTAAGGAAACATGGAACATTAATGAAAGTGAAAGTCTCCAACTACCACAGGGAAATAGCTACACTTATGAATTCACATTTAATATGTAAGTATTGTGGTTTGGATACTTGCCCCTCAATGATCAAATTGTTAAAAGACTTGTCCTCAAGTCAGAGCCTGTGAGGGAGGTAGTGGAGCTTTCATGGGGATGTGTGTGCAGAGACAGAAAATCAGGAATATTGGACCAGCCCTTCTTTCCTTTCCTTTTTCTCTCCTTTCCCAGGTCAGTATGTTTTATCTTCCATTCTCTGATGCTATGTTATGCTACCTAGTTTAGCGCAGCATCACCCATTAATTGTGGACTGGAGTTTCTATAACTGAGAGAAAACAGGTCTTTCTTTCTTTATCATGCTCATAACCAGTACAATTTTCATTTAAGCAGACATTTTTAAAAAATTCAAATATATTTACATTTATCTATCATAATGGTATATATTAATATAATGTATATATCTCTTTTATCAAAATATTCACTAAATAAGGAAAATGAACAACAATAATAATTTTGATACTAAAACACCGTGTTACTACAAGAAGAATGATTATCATCAAGAAATCAAAAAACAAATGGCATGGTTAAAGGGAAAAAGAAACACTTCTCCATTGCTAGTGGAAATGTACACTAGTACAAAGGCTATGAAAATCAGTATGGAGGTTTTTCAGAACAATAAAAATTAAATTCCATTTCACTCAGCTTTTCTCCTTCTTAGTATCTCCTGGAAACAGTTAAAAGTTATCATATTACAGTGACACACACGTTTACACTTAAAGCAGCAACTATGTTATAGACAAGTCCTGGAAATGTCCTTTATGACCACCAGCACATGAATGAAAAAGGAAAATATATTAATTACACGGAACGGACTACTACCAAGCCAAAAGGGGAAATAAATTTGCATCAGTGATAGGTGAATGTATGCAGCTTCAGATGGGAAACAGTCAGACATACAAGCTTGTATGTTCCATGGTTTCCTTTACATAAAAATGCCCAGAAAACATATCAGTCTCCAAGTAAAGGATAAGTAATAGGAAATAGGGAGAAGTTTTTCAAACGGAAGAAGCAACAGTAGATGAGTAGAAGGAGAAGAGAATAGAGAGAAAGGGGATAGAGAAAGAAAAAAAATCAAGAAAAAATTAGAAACAAATCTTTTGGAATGGGGAAGAAGGTTAAGAGTTGGAAAGGGTGAATTCCATTTAGTCATATAGGCACTATTTGAAATTAGGTAAATCGAGGGTATCATTAGAGTCAAAATATCACTGGAAAACTGAACATATTATGCAGTTTAGTTTTACCTGCTTTATATAGTTTGTATCTAGTGCAATTTTTTTTCTTAGTTCTCTATTCACTCTGTCCATTTGTCCCTACTCCTTTCTCTTTGACATGCCAATGTTTTTCTTTTTAATTATATTTTTTTAACAGCAAACTGAACACCACCTTCATTAGACTATATATAGCATCCAGTTACCTTTTCTTAAAACCTCAAGTATAATGATTATTTTTGTATTCATGACCCAGACTTGATCTTTTTTTTTTTTTTTTTTTTTTTTTTTTTTTTTTTTTTTTTTACAATCTCTAGATTCACTCATTAGTGTTTTCTTGCTCACACTCTCCACCATGAAGGAGAATCCTGGAGGTTTTCAAACACACAGAGCTTTGCCTCTTCTTAATAAGTCACGATAAGATCTTTAAACCTTACTTTCATTTAACTTTTCCCATCTATTTAAAAGAAAAGCAGCAAATAAGCAAACTAGTTGGTTATATCTTCAGAGTGTCATGTATCTTCTCAATATTTACTGGGCTTATCACTGGAAGTAAAGGCTGTTGGCTTCTCAGTTACACTTTTATCTGTTAATTTAAAAAATGACTGTCATATATTTATGAAAAACAATGTTAAGACACTTGTACTGAATGGCAGGAGATAAGTGTTTTATTATCTTTAAACTAAAAGTGACAAAATGTCTTGCAAACAATTTTTATTGGGATATAAACTATAAACTCATGCTGGTGTTGATGTCATCTCAAAGGTTGTGCAAGTATGACTTTCAGTTTGTGTATTTAGAAACTATGATGGACTAGAAAATAGAAGGGAAATTTTTGAAACCAAGCCTTGAAATATCTTCAGCACTTACTTTTTTACTGCCTTGTTAAGAGCAAACTTTCTTTTTATATTTTCTAACAAAATAGGGTAACTGTTGACAATCATGATGGTAGATTTGTGCACAAATTTCTTTCAAAACTATGTTACAAGCAATCAATTTAAGATTCAGCGTATACTTTTATATAAACAACACAGTTACTTTATTATAACATTTATAGATTTAGTCAGGTAACTTTGTGTATTCTGAAGAAATAAAAGTATTTTTAAAGGGGAAGAATAATCACTATTTTATGTATATTAACTTTTGTAAAAATGTTACATTGCATATAAAATGTACTTACATATTTCTCAATCTATATATAAAGTATAGTTATTAATATAATTTGAATGTTTTGCATAACTTCTTTAACATGACATGATGAAATTGTTAGAATTTTGATGTGCAAATTTTTTATATTTTTCTTGTGACAATAAATTTTTTAATTAGTTGTTTTAGAAATTTTCTTTATCCAGCAGTAATTTTTTCTTATGCATTTTAGCTCACATTTTCCCTTTTTTGCAATTAGAATAATTAATATTTTTGTATTAAAAGGATTACACTTTGGAATGTCACAAATTGATAATGAGTGTGAACTCAAGGTTAGCCTCATGGTGTACAGTGGCTTTAAACCCTATCCTATGTCTACTTGGCTTTATGGAAGGAAAGAGTGGAAAATAAAGCATCTACAGCATGTTCATCCTAAGGCTTGGCAGTGACCCAAATGTGGGTCTTCCTGTACCTCTGTGCACACACTTGGAAGTGAGCAGAGATAAAGCATGTTAATATACAGATGAAGCCGTCACTGAGGATTCAAACCAATCTTCTGTATCATCTCTTTCAGTTAAGTTCTTGTTTGCACGGCAACTCACATCAACCACAAGGCACAAATAAGCTCAGATGAAACAAGACACATAATTCGGTTATTAATTACTTTAATATAAAAGATTCATGGGAAACAGAAATTCTACATCATTTTTCCAAACAAAATTGTATCAAATTCTGACCTAATATTAGTCTTTTTAAAAAATTTTTTTAATCTTCATTGGTACATTACATATACGCATCATGATTGCACTTCATAATGGGGATTTGTACCAGTATAAGACACAACTTAATTCTCATTTTTTCCCATACCTTTACCCACCCTACTGCTCCTCCATATAAATAAAATTTTTTTCTTACTTTTTTGTTACAATCTCATCATTTCCCCCCCTTCTCCCTATCTTACATTGAGCATTTTCTATTTCAAGATATAAAACATACAATTCTAGGACTCATTTACATCTTTCTTTTCTCATACCAGAGAAACAATGAAATATGTACCTATATGTGCCCTATTTATTTCACTTATGAGGATATCCTCAAGGTATGTCCATTTAAGTAGAAATGATTCAAACTTATCATTTTTTTATGGCACAGATATACTCCATGTTGTAGAAAAACCACAGCTTTTTTATCCAGTCTCCAGTTGATGGACACTAGGGGTATTTCCAAGATGTAGCAATCACAAATTGGGCTGCTATAAACATGGGTGCACATATGTGACTGTGATATGAGTCTTTTAATTCTTGTGTGTGTATACCTAGCAGGGCAATGGCCAGGTCAAATGGGACCTCCAATCCTAGCTTTTTGAGGAATCTCTAAACTGATATCCACAGGGGCTGTACGAGTCTACAGTCCCACCGACAGAGGAGAAGCGTTCCTTCTTTTCTGCAGCCTCGCCAACATTTGCCATTGGCTGAATCTGAAATGGCAGCCATTCTATGTGGAGTGAGATGAAATCTCAATGTTGTTTTCATCTGCATCTTTTGAACGACTAATGATGTTGAGCATTTCTTCATATGGTTTTTAGCTTCTCTTACTTCTTCCTCTGAAAAATACCTGTTCATTTCAGATGCCCATTTTTGAATTGGGTCATTCAATTTGGGTGGGCTGATTTTTTTGAGCTCTTTATATATTCTAGATAGTAGCCCTTTGTGTGAGAAACAGCTGGTGAAGTTTTTTCCCACATTGTTGGTTGGCTTTTCGCACTGTTGGTGGTTTCCTTTGCTTTGCAGAAGTTTTTTTTAAAAGAATGTGGTCCCATTTGTGGATTTCCTCAGCCAATTCCTGTGCTACAGAAGTTTTGTTCATGAAGTCTTTCCCTAAGCCAATGTCTTTGAGAGTTTTACCTAACCAGTTTTGCAGAAGGTTTAGACTGTCTGTTTTAATATTTAGGTCTCATATCCACTTTGATTTTAGATTGGTACATGATGAAGGAATTCAATCTAGTTTTAGTCTTTGGCAAGTTAAAGCCCAGTTTTTCCAGCACCATTTGTTCAAGAGGCTATCTTTCCTCCATTGAGGATTTTTGGCTCCTTCATCAAACATGAGGTGGCTTGGTGTATCTGGAGTAGTTTCTGGATCTTCTAGTCTACTCCATTTATCCTTGGGTCTGTTACTTTGCCAGTACCACACAGTTTTTATAACAGTGGCTTTATAGTATAGTTTGAGGTTCAGAGTTGTAATACCCCCCGACCATGTCCCTGTTGCTTAGAACTGCTTTGGCTATTCTAGGTCTTTTGTGGTTTCAAATGAAAGTTTGGATTTTTTTCTCTAGATCTGAGAAATATGCTGTTGGGATTTGAATCGGATTGCATTGAATGTGTAGAGTAGTTTTGGGAGTATAGCTATTTTGACAATATTGGTTCTTCCTACCCAGGAGAAAGGTATGTCTTTCCATTTTTTGATACCATCTTCTATCTCCTTTTTCAGCATACTATAGTTTTCAGAGTAGAGCTCTTTCACCTCCTTTGTTAGATTGATTTCTAGGTATTTTATTTTGGCGGGTGCTATATTGAAAGGGACAGACTCTCCAATTTCTATCTCAATGAGTCTACTGTTTGTGTATACGAAGGCTATTGATTTTTGAACGTTGACCTTGTAACCAGCTGCACAGCTAAATTTGGCGATTAGGTCCAGCAGTTTTTTAATTGAGTTTTTAGGATCCTCTAGATAGAGTATCATGTCATCAGCAAATAATGACAATTTAACTTCTTCTTTTCCAATCTTTATTCCTTTTATTTCTTCCCTTGCCTAATTGGTATAGCTAATATTTCCACACTATATTGAACAGAAGTGGTGAGAGAGGACACTCTTGTCTTGTTCCTTATCTTCATGTGAAAGGTTTCAACTTTTAACCATGTAGTATGATACCGCCTGCAGGTTTCCCATAGATAGCTTTTATTAGTTTGAGATAGAGACCATCTATTCCGATCTTCTGTAGAGTTTTGAATATAAATGGATATTGTACTTTGTCAAACACTTTTTCTGCATCAATTGAGATGACCATATGATTTTTGTCCTTAAGCCTGTTAATAAAGTGTATAACATTTATTGATTTATATATGTTGAACTTTTCATCCCTGGGTTGAATCCAACTTGGTAAGGGTGTATATAATCTTTGTGATAATTCTCTGTATTCTGTTTGCCAGGATCTTATTGAGGATTTCTGCATCGATATTCATTAGTGATATTGGCCTGTAGTTCTCTTTTTTGGTTGGGTCTTTCTCTGCTTCTGAAATCAGGGTAATGGTTGCTTCCAGGAATGAGTTTGGGAATACTGCTTCCCTTTCCATTTCATTCAAGAGTTTCAGAAGTAGAGACACTAACTCTTCTTTAAAAATTTTATAGAACTCTGCAGGAAAACCATCAGGTCCAGGGCTTTTCTTTGTTGGCAAGTTTTGAATTATATTTTCAATTTCACAGATTGTTTTTGGGGCATTTAACATTTCTATATCTTCTTTATTCAGCTTTGGGAGTTCATATGTGTCTAGAAATCTATCCATTTCTTCTACATTTTCCATTTTATTGAAGTATAAATTTTCAAAGTAGGTGTTTATTATCCTCTGGACTTCCTCTGGGTCGGTAGTAATTTCTCCGTTCTCATTCCTAATAGCATAGATATCAGCATTTTTCTTCATTTGTTTAATGAGTTTGGCTAAGGGTCTATTAGTTTTGTGTATCCTCTCAAAGAACCAACTTTTCAATTCATTGATTTTTTGAACCATTCTCTTGGTTTCTATTGCATTAATTTCTTCCTTGATCCTTATAATTTCTTACCTAGTGTGAGCTTTGGGTTTGTTTTGCTCCTCTCTTTCTAGTCGCTTGAGGTTCACCATTAAATTGTTTATTTGAGCTTGCTCCGTTTTCTGGATGTAGGCTTTCACTGCTATGAATTTTCCTCATAGAACTGCTTTCATTGTGTCCCATAAATTTCTATAAGTTGTACTGGGGTTATTGTTCAGTTGTAAGAACTGCTCATTTTCTTCTCTAATTTCTTCTGTGGCCCATTGGTTGGTCAGCAGAGTGTTGTTCAGTTTCCATGTGTTTGTGTATATTCTGAACTTTCCTTTGCTATTCAGCTCCAATTTCAGCGCACTATGGTCCGACAGTATAGAAGGGATAACTTCAGTCCCTTTATATTTGCTTAAACCTGTTCTATGAATGAGCACATGGTCTGTTTTGGAGAATGATCCATGAGCCACTGAGATGAATGCATATTCTGACTTTGTGGAGTGAAATACTCGATAGGCATCTACATCCATTTGCTGAAGAGTCTGGTTGAGCTCAAGGATTTCCTTAGTGACTTTTTGTCCAGTCGATCTGTCTCTTTGTGACAGTGGGGTATTGAGGTGCCTTAGTATTATTGTATTGGAGTTTATCTGGTTTTTCAAATCCATTAATATTTGTTTTATACAGCTGGGTGCATTAGAATTTGGAGCATATTTAAAACTGTGATTTCTGCCTCTTGGATTTTTCCCTGAACTAAAATATAGTGTCCATCTTTATCTCTCTTTATCAGTTTTGACCTGAATTCTATTCTGTCTGCAAATCAAATCGCCACTCCTGCTTTCTTGCTGTTTCCTGTCACACGGAGTACTGTTTTCCATCCCTTTACTTTTAGTCCATGGGTTTCTTTCTGAATTAGGTGTGTTTCTTGTATACAGCAGATTGTAGGATCTTGCCTTTTGATCCAATCTGCCAGTCTGTATCTCTTAATTGATGTGGTGAGTCCATTGACATTAATGGTTATGACTGATACAGGTAAATTTATTGCTGCCATGTTTTCCTGTTCTTGGCTGTGTTATTCTACTTTTGCCCTTTCCTCATCAGTTTCTTGTTTGGTCCCATGGGTTGACTTGGTTAGGTCTCAGGGATTTGTAACTTTCCTTATTTTTCTCCAACATATTCTTTACAATGTTTTGGAGCACATGTTTCATATTTATGAAGTTTTTCAGGTGTTCTTTGTCATGAAAGTATTTTATTTCCCCATCTATTTTGAAGGATAGTTTTGCAGGATACATAATTCTGAGTTGGAAGTTGTTTTCCTTTAGGGCTTGGAAGACTTCACTCCAGGCTGTTCTTGCATTGAGTGTTTGAGTTGAGAAGTCCACTGTGATCCTGACAGGTTTTGCTTGGAATGTAACTGTTTTCTTTTCTCTGGCTGCTTTCAATAGTTCATTCTTTTTTGGATTTCTGGGACTTTTATGATGATATGCCTCGGTGTAGATTTTTTCATGACACGGGCATGTGGCTTTCTGTATGCTTCCTATATTTGTATGTGCAATTCTTTAACTTTTTCTGTGAAGTTTCCTGCCATAATCTCTGTGAATAGCTTTTTGATGTCTTTAGCATTGTCTCCTGCCTCCTCAGTGATTCCAATCAATCTTATGTTATTCTTCTTTGAGTCATCTAGGAGCTGTTAGATTGACTTTGCATTATTGCTTGCTTGTTTCCATAGATTATGCCTTTCCAGTTCATTGTTTGAGATCCTGTCTTCTAGGTCTGAAATTTGGTCTTCTGCCAAATTCATTCTATTGTGCAAACTTTCATTTTCTTTCTTAATTTCCTGGACTTCTGCTTGTAGGTGTTTAAAAGGATCTATTGCTTTTGCTATCTTGGATTCTATTAACTCCATGATTTTCTCTTTAGCTTTATTAATCATCATGTTGAGTGTATCCAATATCTCTGCTTTCATCTCAGAGATCAGTTCTGATTTCCATTTTACTAGATTTGCTTTGGTTACCATTTCAGAGGACCCTGCAGACTGGGCTTCACACTTCTCTATTTCCCTTCCCCCTGTGTTACCTGGAGGTGAGGATCTTTGTATGTGAGACTTTGAATGTTTCCTCATCTCTGACCTGCCCTGTTTTATGTCGCTGTTTGTTTCAAGTCACTCTCCACCTAATAGTTAGGAACCTTAAAATGGCAGTGTTTCCTGGGTTGTTCTTTGCTCTCTGTATTGGGACCTAAAGATAAACCCCTAGTTCTGGAACACCATATGAGACACTCAATCAATACAGTCAGAACACCTTCTCCTGTCTGCTTTAGAGACATGAATGCTCTGGCTCCTGAACTGCTACAATGGCGCTCCCTGAGGTTCCAATGGGCCATCCTGCTTACCAGTACAGAGTCTCTGGGCTCACTTATGCAGTCGCCCTGGAGGCCAGTAGTCTGTAAGCCCTGTGCAGCAATGGTAGGTGCTGATGTTCCAACAGGCCCACCTACTCACCGATACCATGTGACTGGATGTGCTTCTGCAGTTGCTGTGGAGAAAGTTAGACTCTGACCTGCTAACCTCAGTCCCTGGATGGTCTTCCAGCATAGGCCTGGAAGCCAGTAAGCTCTAACCCCAGCACAGATTTGGTGACACAAATTTAGTGCCGCAGTCGCCATTTCCTGAGCCACCCACTGCTAAACTCAGTTCCTGGGCTTTCTTCTGGTGTGGGCCTGGAGTTCAGTAAGCTCCAGCCTTGGCACAGATTCAGTGGCACAGTTGTTGTTACCCAAGCTGCCCGCTGCTAAACTCAGTCCCTGGGTGCTATTCCAGTGTGGGCCTGGAGGCCAGTAAGCTCCAACCCTGGCACAGATTCGGTGACACAGATTTGGTGGCACAGTCGCTGTTTCCCGAGCCGCCCGCTGCTAACCTCAGTCCCTGAGCGCTCTTCCTGTGTGGGCCTGGAGGCCAGTAAGCTCTAACCCTGGCACAGATTCAGTGACGCAGATTCAGTGGTCAGTCACCATTTCCTGAGCTGCCCGCCGCTAACGTCAGTCCCTGGGTGCTCTTATTGAAACATGAAATGATTTTTGGATTTATAAATTCTATTCAATCTTCTTCACGCACTTAACATGTACATTTTAATTTGACATATATATTTTATTTTATACTATAGCAACTGTTTTTACAAGTAAACCATCCTTGTCTGACAGTAGTTGCTAAGTTAACAATCAAAATAAATGATGCTTGTATGACAGTGTGCTGAACAATTAAATATATTACCTCACTCATTTCATATTTGTATGTTTTATTGAAAGTTCACTTTTCCCAAATTCATGATTACATTCCTATGTTTAAAATTCCCATTTATGCTTAAATTTTAAATGTGCTACAAATGATGCTTATATTAGCATCACAGAAGTTATTTTCTAAATAACAAAAAATAGAAGATTCCACATCACAAAACTTACATTTAGATGAATATAATTCCAGCTAAATGAATAAATGTGTCTTGTGAGACTTTATTTGGAATATCAACAAAGAATCAATGGCTGAAGACTTCCAGATGCTGAACTTGACAAAGTTGTAAGAAGTGCATGCAAATTGCTAAGTGAGATTTCACTACTCTGAGTTTTGGAGTATGGATAGAAGTGTGTGTGTGTGTGTGTGTGTGTGTGTGTGTGTGTGTGCGCACTCACGTGTGTGAGGCTTGTGAGTTTTCATTAATAAGTGTGTAATAAAAGTTCACCTTTTACTGTACTCCTGATTTATTAGTCCTGTATAAAATTTGAAACAAATCTCAGATAAGATTCTGCAGTTCAATTTAAAGTAGGTAATTAACTCTTTTATTATTGCTGTAATCTCTGAGATTTGGAAATATAGAGATTTACAGTATTGCATTTCTTTGTAAACTTAAAAAATTCCAAATCTATGTATCTGCTTGCTTATTACTTTGTAGTTCACATAACTGAACTTTTATGCTTAAATTCATTAAAATATTCTTTGCCCTTAAGAATTATTTTCTTAAACATTATTTATTATCTACCATGTTTTTATTTTGCTTTCTTATATCTTTTGCCTTTTTGATAAATTTCTTTTACCTAGTTTTGTTTTATTTAATATGTTTAATTAACAACTTGTAACATGTTTTGGCACCATTATTTTCATAATGTCTTGCTAAAGGCCATTATATTACATAAAGGACTATTATTTACTGAATGTGTTTATAGGATAAAGCACTCATATGTCAATTCAAATTCACAAATGGTATGGCTAGTTTTATTGTAATATTAATTTTTCTGGCATAGAAATATTAAATTATTCAAAATAATTATGCACAGATTTACCCAGAGGAGTCCTGGTTTATTACTGTTTTCATAAGTATATTAATTAATAATGACTCGAATTTAAAATATCTATTTTGACTAAAATTATGTAGTAATTCTAACAAAAAGACTTTTTATTTAGTGGTTATTTTAAAGTTTTGTTCAATATATAATGATGTTATATTATGAAACCATAATTTAATGATATAATAGCTTAAATTTCCTTGGAAATTCAACAATACTAGGCCTTCATTACAGTTTCTATGTCTGAAGTAATATAAAATTCAAAGCAACCATAGGAGAGATTAGTTCCAATATATGGATAGCAAAACTTAGACATAGAGAACTGATTTAGTTGCCTTAAATTAAACAGATAGTGAATGTTATGCTATCTGAATGTATGATGCATTTTATAATTAGTACATACTTAATTTTAAATGGTTTTAAATATTTATAAAGGACTCACTGTACATACAGTAATAGAAAATTCACTTTTTTGTTTGGCACACCCTCATTTCCACTCAATCATCAAAAAATAACCAGACTGACTAAAATTCATTACATAAAGGCTGTGGAAAATCATCCACACAAACCAAATGAATCCCCATTCAGACAAAGGACACATTTTGAAGACATGAACTTCACAGTATGTTATTCTGTCTTGCACCTGCACTGCCAGCCCAACACTGTTCTAGATAGTGACAGCTCTTTCCTACTTTCCTCTCTTGAACTAGAGAGCAAAACACTGTTTATAATGTTTATCTGTCTGAGCACTGGGTGAAACATTGTCCTGTATTTTGCCTTACTTGACAAGGCTCAGAGAGATGAAAACATTATAGAAGTGTTTATCTCTCTCACCAGTCCAAGGACAATATCCATAGTTACTTATGTTCATCTGTGGTGATTCTGGAAAGTGACTGGATCGTGAGAGTGCTACTCCCATCAGGAAATTTACCCACCCGTGTGTTAACAGTGGGACGGAGGCAGAGCCTAGCCAGGTGGGGGGAGCTGATCTGGAAGTCCGCGTTCTGGTCCCTGGCTCCCTTCTTATTTATCTCTCTCTGCTCTGAACCTACTGTGGGGTGAACAGCTTTCTTCTTCCAGGTCTTTCTTCCCTGTTCCTGCTTTAACCAGCCACTGCTGGACTGAACTTTTTAATTCATGAGCATATAAACCTCTTTTCATTTAAGTTCTAAGCATCAAGTATTTTATTCTAGTGTTGGGAAAGTGACTAATGCCAAAGACTCCAGAAATTCATGATAAGGGAACGATTCCGTGCATAAATGGAGATGATGGATGTGTGGTGAATGCCATCAACCTGTGGACAAAATAAATAAATAAATAAATAAATAACCCTAAAAATAGTAAACTGAATGTGATATGTATTGAAACATAATTTTTAAAAAGCTAAATAGTTTTATATTTGTTTCTTTACTATGTGTTTTATGCATTACCATAGAGATCTCATTTTATTTTCTTATATATTCCAAAGGTTTGGCAAATATCCCTACTGTTTAAATTATGCTTTTGGACTTGAAAATCTTTTAGAAGTGTTTGTCTGACATTTTACATGACCATCCCTTATCTAGAAATCTGAAATCTGATGTATTGCAAAATTTATTGAGTATGACATGACACCAAAGAGATCGTGCAAGGGAGCTTCTGTGACAGGCAGAATGCTACTTCACTGATATTTTGGTTGCTTAAAACTATTCAGGTTTTGTGTATAAGGCATATATGAAACATCAATGACTTTTATATTTGTCATATTACAAAATCTATCTTTCTATTGACTCATTTAATACTATATATATATATATATATATATATATATATATATTCCAATATACCCCACAATCCAAAAACTTCCAAAATTTCAAGTCCCAAATATATCAGATAACTAATACTCAACCAATATTTTCTTCAATTGTATTTGGTACCATTGATAAATGTTTTATGTTTAATAACAATATTTCAATTTTATTTCAGTGGAAAAACATTTACACATTTTCCACACAAAACTGTTCCATTCATATCTTTGGCTGACTGTTGGTCACAGGCACTGACTACCTCAGCCAGTAGACACATCTGGCTAAGGGGTGATTCTTACAAACTGTCCCAAATTAATGGCCAAGGAAGATAAATCTGGAGACAACAATGCCTTCTTAGAACTGGGACTTTACTGAAAGCAGCACCTTAGACCACTCAGTCATTCTGACCTGCTTAGAACTTGGACTTTTCTTCAGCAGAGTAACACTGGATCAGGATTTTCCTATCATTTTAACAACTACAGAATCAGCTTTCAGTTGGAGCCTCCTCCCACTTGTTATCCCTCATCTTCTTTCTCCTACAACAGATCAGGTGCTGGAATCTCCTCTCACCTACTTTAGCTTCCTTCCTTTTCTTTCAGGATAGAGACTTTCCTTATCCATGGGACACTTTCAAATACCCACAGAGAGTGTCTCAAACTGTAGACAGTATCAAACACTAACATATTCTTATACATACAGCTAGGAGGAAGTTTAACTTACAAATTAGGCCCCAGAAGATTAACAACAACCATACAATAGAGGAATAGTAGCAGAATATTATAATTAAAGTTGTGTAGATGTAGATTCTATCTCACTGTTTGAAAACATTTTACAGAAGTATATTCACTTCTGTGTTTTTACCTGTGTGATGACATGAAGTGAGTGAAGTAGGCCTTGTTATATATGATTAGGTCACTACACTAACGTCACTTGTACACAAGTACAGTGATACTGTGACAATGAATCTTACAGCTAAGAGGGCTGCTAAGTGATTAGTGGAGAGATAGTAATTACTGGACAGATACCCTGGAAAAAAAGATGACTCATGTACCAACCAAGGTGGACCAGGATTATGAAGATATGAACTATTTTATCGTGTTGTTGAGAAAGGTACACAATTTAAATTAATATTTCCAAACCTTTTCATTTCATATTTTAATATTTCTACATTAGTATTTCTGACCATGGTTGATTGCATGAAACTGAAACTATGAAACTTCTAACTGTGGATAGAGGGAAACAGCTGTAGTTTCTTCAATTGATCTATTGCATAAAATTTCATGTGCATCTGTTTCTAATTTTGGGGGGTACCAGGGATTGAAACAAAGGCTTTGTACTTACCAGGCAACCATGGCAGCACCACTGAGCTAAATCCTTGGCCCTTCATTGCTTCCTAGGGGACTAAACAAAGGCAATGCTCCATTCACCCACACATGGAAATATTGCTCCTTACAGTTTGCCGTAGGCAACCAACTCAAGCAACAACATGCACTCTGAACTTCTTTCATAATAATTTCCTTTTATCTGTTTCTTATCATATAAAGAATATTATATAGCCCTGGCTTATAATGTTATTTTATTACATTTTTATTTTTTCCAGTATCTTAATATGTCCCTAAGATAAAATGTGTAACAAATTTCAGATGACATCATTCTATTAATAACAACAAAGATACAGAGAGAAAATTTAAAAATTGAAGAAATATTTGATATAAACAAGAAATAATATTTGTACACATTTAAATTATTATATTTTATTTTTCCATTCTATTTTTTTCATCATGAAAGTATTGTCAAGTTCATTTAACTCTATAACTGGTAATTAAATTATATGACATATTTCCCCATTCTAGAGTCTTAATACTACTTGATCTATTGTTTTTCTTGTGGACATTTTTAAGTTGTTTAAAAATCATTTTTATATACTGGTTTACTAAAGATTTTCATTTTTAAAACTATAATCTCTTGTTTAATTTAGTACTAGTAGCCTTATACATCTGTAATTATGTTACTGATTATGAGATTACTGGGATACAAGTATTTCCCTTCAAAATGTAATAATGTATCATTTATTACCTTTTTTCACTTTCCATTGGCTCATACAGTTCGTTTACTATCTCCCCAAATTTCAAGTCAACTTGACCAAAGCAGAATCTGATTGCCCCAATTTGCTATATTGTATCAGAAAAGGAGACACTAATCATTCATCTGATAGTGGGCTACCCCTGGCTCACATGGGGTACATGAGATAATTCTCTGCAGTGAACATGACAGCAGGTCACCAAAGTGCAAAGTGCTCTTACAAGAAATTCTGGGTAAAAAAGACACAGCCCTAAAAATTGATAAAAACAGATACATATCAATCTGCCTGAGAAAGTCGGTCATTTTGAGATACAGATTTCTGTATGCCATATATATATATATATATATATATATATATATATATATATATGTGTGTGTGTGTGTGTGTGTGTGTGTGTGTGTGTGTGTGTATGTGTATATATATATACACATATATACATATATATACATATATATATGCACATATATATACATATATATACATATATATGGTATACAAATATTTATCCTATATATTTGATAACAGTTTCTGATGTTTTTTCAAATATCTTCAGTATAACTTTAATAGTATCAAAAATAAGCAAATGAATATGCAATAATTGTGGCTTGTTCCTTCATCTGAAATTTCCACTTAGGTCCACTCTTAAGTTTGAAAATTAAGGAGAAAGTGACAATAGCAGAGCACCTCCCCATTGTGAATCTCATCTCCCTTGTTATCACAAGACCATGCCCATGTTACATACAACGTATAAATTTGAACAGAGAGAAATAATTTCTTCTTCTAAATGCTAGCTGAAATCTTCCCATACTTAGTGGGAAAAGAACTGTGCAACTCAATAGGAAGAGTCCTTCACCTTGTTCACATCAAAAACTGCAGTTTTGATGCATATACAATAGTAACAGCAAAACGAATCATAAATCATAAGTGTTGTTCTTTCATAAAATAATATATGACTTTTCTCAATGGGTGCATATGAAAGAAAATGGAAAATGTTAATATTTGGTTGGTATGGTCAGATATCCAAAAATGTAAATTTCTTTCAAAATTAGAATGAGTAAAATTAACAAAAAGTTAAAACCAATGAGTGAATTTAAAGCTCCGTAAAATAGCCCTGAATTGAGAGAGCGCTAAAGAAACTTTATTTTATGTAATTCAAATTGTGAATGATAACATCTTATTGTAAAGTGATATTCCACATGACACATCATTGATCATCTACACTGAGAGAATGATAACTTCTGTCTAAGAGAGACAGATCAGGGACTGGGAAGTGGGGTGCTGGTGGGCCCTGTTCTGCAGAGTGTTTTTATCTGGCAATGTCATGAGGCAAGGCAGGCTCAAGGTGGAACAAATTTTAGTAAGCTAGTAAGGTTACAATTACAGTCTCTTAGATAATAAAGATCCAATGAGAAACCACAAGGTGGGTATGAGGTGGGACAAAATTATAATCAGCCAGTAAAATGACAAGTACAGTCACTTAAGTAATATCTATTAAATGGGATCAAATGGGGAAGAAGACAGGATTTTTGGTAAGGGATGGCTAAGGACTTTTCCTGGAAGGGATGAGTTAAGGACTTTGTCTGTCACTCATACTATTTTAACCACAGTGAAAACACACTAAAATTTTCAGCCCAAACAGAATAAGTTCTATTCTTCAGAAAGACACACAGACCAAGCTTCTGTTTAATGCACAGAACTTTAAAAATATTTCTAGGAAGGCAAAAACACTTAAGCATCATGAGTTGAAAATATGAGGGCAAGAAAAAGTGGCAACTCAAAGTGTAAAAATCAACAGTGAAAAACTCCTTAATGATCAGTAATTATCTGTGGAAAAGAAACAGATTGATAGAACTCCTAGCAGGAAATAGGAGCCATTCCTTTAAAAGTATGTGAATGAATTTTCATCTAGTTCTATGTAGAGACAATTCTTATCCAATGACCACTTCTCATGACTTATATTCTAGATTCTTATTTTAGTATATGAACTTGATCATCTTGGGAATTCCAAGTTAAAAATGATGCTGTAAAATATTGAAATTATGTTCCCCTATACTAATATATAAGATAAAGGAGAAAGACTGTAGCATTTTCTATAGTTTATCTGGGGAAAAATTGACTAGGCACACAATATAGCAACCTTCTCAATTTAGCCTTTAGTATTATATTTATATTTATTATATGTTGATTTCAAGTCTATCCATATATATATATATATATATATATATAAAACAATATTAATTATATATATATATATATATATAGAGAGAGAGAGAGAGAGAGAGAGAGAGAGAAAGAATAAGTGTAAGGAATTGGTAATTTATATCATAATATAGTTAATTAAAGCCAATTCAACTATTTTAACCATTTTCTATTCAAGTATTTGATTAAAAGTTGTTCTATTTTTTTCCTTTATAAAATTCAACTGATATAACACATATAAAACACTGTGAAAGGGTGAACATGGCACACAACTAGAGATGTCATGGCATCCCTGTTTACTTTTCTTTTAATACAGAATGAGGTTTTTAAAGTTTTTTCCTAAACTAAAACCTCAGTATTCAGATTTAATTGCAGTGTTGGCACTTTTTGATAAATAAGCGGATTTTGGTTTGCTGTTTGGCCACTTGTCTCTAAAATTTCCCTCTCACTGTTCTAAAACATGAAACAAATGTTCTTATCTGTGTACATTCATCTTTTATTCATCAACTGATTACAGGGGAAGCAGTGTATGTCAGGCATTGTATTCAGCCTTCAGTTCCACAGAAAAAAAAAAAAAAAAAAAAAAAAAAAAAAAAAACCTCACCGGCTTTCAGGGAACTAACTGTTCAATGAGAAAGATATACTGAACAAATAAATTAGCAATAAATAAAATATTTACTAACTGTGGAAAGTATTGCAAAGGAAAGGAATAAAGATTTCTGATAAAGAACAATTATGGGATTTCTTTTGGACTGCCCAGAAAAGAAAGTATGCCATTTAAATATCGTCAGCCACTCACTTGAAGTAGGAGGAGCAGACCATTTGAAAGAAAAGAAAGATAAGCCTGAAAAATAGACCGAGTGCCGGAAACAACACAGCGCTGAGTTCAAAAAAGGAGGTCGGTGTGATCTGAGAAGCAGATTACGGAAGAAATATGCTTTTTGCTTCAGGAAGAATGTCTTGTTTTCTGGACATAAGGACAACAAGACTACATTTTTGGAAGGATAGAATCCTTGATTGAAAACATTATAGTTCATTTGTTTGGCTCAAGTAATTAAGTCAAGGTCGAATCAATGGAAATGAAGCAAAAATAAAATATTTTAGATATGACTTGGTGTTAAAAAATAACTATTTCTGAAGCACTTGATGTTAATGTTGAAGGAGAAATGAGACTCAAAGATGATTCCGTGTTTCTGACGTTTACTTGAAACCTTGTCCTTCAGAAAGAAGAACCCGG